>VXAZ01002098.1:2452-19277 GCA_013399875.1 Gymnorhina tibicen | reverse complement strand
GCGGCGGCTCGGGGGCGATGCCGGCGGATTTTCCTCACTGGAGTAGCGGAGCATCAAACATGGCGCTGCGGCCGCCTCCAGCTGTCCGGCCGGGCGGGCGCTCGGGCGCCTTCGGGCCGCTCCGGAGCCGCTCGGCCCAGAGCCGATCGGCGACCTTCGGCTCTTTCCGGAGTCGCTCGGCCCACCGCTGATCGGCAACCTTCGGCTCTTTCCGGAGTCCCTCGTCAGCCAGGGCCGCTCGGTAAATCTCGGGTTCTTCCGGAAAGGCTTTCGCGGGCGCAAGCGCCCTGCCCTGCTCCCCCTCTTTCCCCGCTCAGCCCAGCACCTCCCGTGACCCCCGCGCTCGGTAAACTTCGGCTATTTCCGGAAGACGAGGGCGTGAGAGAGTTCGGGAAGCTTCGGAGGGGCTCGGAAGAGGGATTCCCGCCCCGCTCGTGGCTCTTCGGAGCTTCTCGGCGATCTTCGGAGTCCCTCGGGATCGGCGCGGGCGCAGCTTCGGGCACACTCGGCTCGGCGAGACTTCGGCAATGCTCGGCGGTGAGGGACTGGCCCCGAGGCTATGAGGGGGCCATGGGTTCCCTCAGCACCCACCCCACCACGGGCTTCCCCTGCCCGAAAACTCACCTTCAGCCCCAATTCCTGGCTTCTGGAGCGGATGGAAGGGGCAGCACCGCAGCCCCTCGTAAGGCGTCTTGAGGGCCGGCAGCCCTCAAGGCAACATGGAAGCCTGGGACCCGTGGGACCCCCTTGGCTGTGAGGGGTCCCGCAGTATCCACCCCACCGCGGGCCTGAGGAAGGGGCTTACCTAAAAAACCTCACCCCCAGCCCCAATTCCCAGCTGCTGGGGCCAGCTGCAGCCCCTCATGAGGGCAGACAGTCCTGAGGGTGACAGTGAGGGAGCCCTGCGACCCCCAAGGCAGCCCACCTGTGGCAGTGGGGACCCTCCAGACCTGCCCTTGTGGGGAGAGGTGTCCACCTGATCCCATGGTCACACCAAACCATCACCCCCCAAGGGTTGCCACACCACCACCATCTTCACCATTTCACATCTGACCTGCAGAACCCTCACGGCCACCACCTGAGCTTGGCAGAGGCCAAGGTGGTTTGTACCATCTCAGGGAGATAAAAAGCACCTCAGAACAGATTCCAGCAGCTGCCAGATTGTCCTGACTTGTCCTGCCTCGCCGCTGGCTGCCGAGGGCTCATTCCAACCCGCTGGCACCTTCCGACGTTCCTGCCGCACCGCACGTCCCAGGGAGACGCTCTCAGCACCTTCGCTGCGCCCGCAGGTGTTGCTGCCCCGGTCACCCAGCCTGGGGTCCTGCTCTAGGAAACCTTCCCAGAGTTTATGTGTGTCCCATCTGCTGCAAATTCTGATCTGCTGCAACTTTAGAAGGAAGATAATGCTTTAAAGCAATCACAAATAAACCCTTAAACGTGAAAAGCTTCTTTTACTAAAGTGAACAGCTCTCGTGGTGGTGTATTCAGGCACCTGGAGAGTAACTGGTACAACCACAAGCTGAGAGAAGAGAGATCTTGTGCACTAAAGAAAACCTACCTGAGGAGTCACATCTGTCCCTGTCTGTGCTATGGTCCTGTTTCTATGCACAGAAGTAATTTTGAGTCTTAAATATAAATCTGAAGGTGGAGAATCTGGACTGGATGTTGTTCACTGGAGCAAAACTCAGCACAGTGGGCAAAAAACAGTAGAAGGGTCTTGAGTACATTTTCCCTTTGGAGTCAGACTGAGTTATGGAACAATTGGGCTGTGCAGGGCAGGCTTAGGACACACAGGATTGCAATGTGTCTAGCAGCTCTCCCTCTTCCGACGTGTGTTCTCAGAAGGAAAGCTGGGAGCTGCCACACTGGTCTCCATTAAAAGCAGCCCTGCAACTGGAATATTTTCTTACTTACTCACGTGCTACCGGAGGGTACAGCCACCTCCTGCAGTGCCAGCAGGCATTAGTGGGGCAGGGGAAGGTGACTCATGTGCTGCTTAGTGTCCCTTTCTGTGCTCTTTGTTCTGCACTGGAGTAAGGGAAATACCTGGGACGAGGTGAGCTCATACCTACCTCACACTACCTGTGGGAGATGGGGGGAAGCAGGAAACACTGAGATTTTTTTTTTTGAAGGGAAAGAGCCCAACCAAGCCCTGCGAGCCTGTAAAGAAGTCTTGAGTGGGGAATATTTCCATCGGAACCCAGGAACAAATATTTAGAGGGGGCTCTGGCTGTCTTTCTCTGTCAGTTTTCCTCAGCAGCCTTCAGCCTGCCATATTAACTGATTCCCCACCAGGAAAACTGAAGAGAGAAATAAGAATGACCTAAAAGAAAAGCCAAGTACTCCTCCACTCCCCAAAAATGGGAGAACAAAGGAGGAACCTCTCTCACGGTATGGGATTTGCCCAAGGACGAACAGATCTCCCAGCATCCCAGAGTGCTGCTGTGTTCACACAGCTTCTCTCCTGCTAGGAAGACAATTCTCCCTCCACAGCTGGTAAAGACTTGGCTGTTGTTACTTGGAGGGCGCAAGTAGAGCTGTGTGTTCTGGGGGGGCTGGTGCCATTCCGTGACCACCTCCTGGCACGGCCCCTCTCTGGGTACCCCCTTTTGCATGGAAGGAAATTCATCTCAAAAGCAAATTGACATCCATGGCTGCCTCTGTTCTACAGAAATAGCTGCCTGTAAACACAGCTGCAAAAGAGCTTCTGAGCTCCAGGATCTTTGGATATAACGCTTTTTGCCTGTTTAGAAAGGGAAAAAAATGGCATTTTCACCACATTGTCTGCTGAAGCTCCCAAAATGTGCTGGCCAGGAGAAGGAGCCAGGCTCCCGGCTCTGTCTTAAAGCCCTGCCTGAGGCAATGTCTCTCCCCAGCCCTATTTTTCCCTTCTTTTTAATTTTTCCTGAGAAGAAAAAGCAGATATGTCTCCCTTCTATCCTACGTAGGACGATTTGGCCAACAAACCCTGCAGATTTTAGAGCCTGAGTGAGTTCCAGCTGGATTCACACCCTTCTTCCCGCCTCTCCATTTAGTTTTTCCTCCTCTTTTTCCTGCTAACTTTACTAGCACCTGGGAACTGATGTGTCACCGTGGGCAGCTGGAGCCTACAGTGCTGAGCTCCTGTTTCAGAGCATCACCAGCCCTTTCTCCAGTCCCACGAGTCTCTCGTGTACCTGCCACGGCAGAGACACAACCCCACAGCGCAGAGTGTAGCAGGAATGCTGGAGTTGTTGGTGAACTTAGGAAAATACAGGATTGGGGTATCACTGGAAAATGGCTGTTTTCCTGAAGGGACACTCACGGAGGGAAGAACGTAAAGCACAAAGCCACGGTCCTGGGAGTGAGTGAGGAGACACAGCCTTGTTGTTGCTTGGGTCCGAGTGAAAACTCACAGTGATTGGAACGAGCAGCTCCCATCTGCAAGGTGGGATTTAGAAACCTGCTCCCCACCTCCCACTCCCCATCCTCCTGCCTTCAGGAAGGTGTGGCTTTTTCAGGGAAGCTTTTAGCCCTAAAATCTGGTTGTCCCAGTAGGTGACCTCAGCACTGTCGTGATGTGTCAGGGGCTACATCCTACCTGGAGGGAACAAAGGGGGAAGGAGAAGGGCTGTTCAGATGGTTGGGTTCAGCCTCTCACCTCTCAACAGCTGTCTTGGCCCCACCAAACCTATGAACAGCCCCCATTTCCAGCTCCGTTTGGAGGCTCCAGCATGCTCCAGGTGCCCACTTTCACCCAGCTCAGCACAGCACAGCAGCGCCTCCCTCTTTGGGCTTCTGCTTTTCCCACACGGATCCTCTTCCAACACCCTCCAGACAAGAAAACCACCCAACATTAAAAAAAAAGTCCTGCTTGGAGCTTTCCCCATTCCTCCCCCTGCCCAGGCTCAGCCCTCGGCAAATGTCTCAGCCCTCCAGGGCACAGCTGAGTGCAAAATAAAGCAAATACCACCCAGGACCAGGCAAGCCCACACCAGGCGCTGGCACAGAGCAGGATGATTCACCTCCTGCCCGCTCTCCCTACACCCGGCAGCCTCCCAGGGAGGAAAACTCCTGCCACCCGCTCCCAGCCCGGCACGGGGAGCTTTGACCATGGTGTCCCCCACCACAACACAGCTGATGGTCACCCTCGAACTCCTTCCTGCCCCGGGGCTGTCCCTGAGCCACCACCTGCCTGGTCCCTCCCTGCATGTAAGCCCAAGAGAGCCAAAGTATTTCCTTTTTGGATGATTAAAGCACTTCTAACAGCATCTCCATGTGACGCCTGTGCTCCCTTCCTTGCTCCTTGCAGCTGGGAAAACACCCTCTCACCCCAGCCCCACTCTAGTCTTCTCTGCCTTAGACCCACATTGCTCCTCTCTTTCCCTAGGAATGCAGGTATTCCGCCACAATGTGGGGCCACGTCCAGACCAAAACAGGACTCTGGTAACATCGCTGGCTCCTGCCAGCCCAGCACTGGAGCGTGCAGGCAGCGATTTTCTCGGCTCCACCGCCCTCTGCGGGTTTGTGCCATTTCCAGGCAGATCTCAGGGAAAACAACGGCCACGGCTGCTCTCCAGCGCTGCAGGAAACTGAGGGCCTCACACCGAGTCGTGCAAGCAGAAAGTGAACGCTATTACTACATTTCGATTCCATCTGGGTGACAAAACATGGTAAAAACTGTCAGAGAGGTATTTTAATGTCTTATTTACGCAACACCCGTGTCCCCGGCTCACTGCTGGCTCAGTCCTGCCATGCCAGCAGCAGAAACACTATGTATTCCCAAAAGTTTGTTACCAGTGGGCTGCAGCCTCCTAGTTTTGCCCCAAATCCAGCCCCTGATAACAATTCTAAGGCTAAATAGCAAAGGAGTACCCAGCACTTGGCTTGTTTTATGGCCATCAGCCCTGCCAGGTGCCGGGGTGAGACTTGCAGGGAGCCTGCAGTCCAGGTCCTGCCTTGCATTTTTTGGGCAAGCCTGATGAAGCCATGGAGGATCTGCTCGGAGCGAATGTTGGCCTGTGTTACAGAGCTGGCAGCATCCCACCAGCATCACCAGGCCATAAATAAGGGAGTTTGGAGAGAAACCTGTGCCGCTGGATCCGAGCACAGCCCAGCCGGCCAAAAACTCACCCGGGAGGAAGGAAAAGCATCCGGGAAAGACCTCCCTGCCGGGGAGCTGCGTGGGGCCATGCCACAGAGATGGAAAGCAAAGAGCCACCCGCAGTGAGAGTGGGGTTTTTGGGCAAAAAACCCTGGATTTAGTCTTCAAGAGAGGCAGCAGTCACCAAGCGCAGGCTGGAAAAAGCCTCCTTGGCTCAGTTTTGTCAGCACGGGACGATCTCAGTGGTGTGGACAGGGAGAAAAGCATAAATAAAGGGATGCAAACTCTCCTGCTATAAGAAAATATGAGTCATGATAAGCTCCAAACCCAGTAAAAAGTATTTATTATTTCAATTACAATAAGCCCCATGTGTAGGGTGAAAAAATAGTTACAAAAATCCAGCCCCTTCCATCCCTCCCTTTACATATAAATATTAAAAATCCCTCTAGGTCTCTGTATTGTCTAGAGCAAGAAGGTGACAACACACAGCACCTGAGCTCCTGTCAGTGCTTTCCCCTCAAAATGAATATTAAAAACATCCCTTAAAAAAGTCCCTCAGCCCCATCCTGATCACTTCTCACACCAGTGCCAAACCAGCTGTGGAGGGACAGAGTTTTGGGGCCATGTGGTGCTTTTGGGGCTTGCAGTTTCCCGGGCAGAGGGCAGGCTCGGCGTGAGAGAAGCAGCGGCAGGAACCGCTTGCACTTGTCTGGGAAGCTTTTGGGCCAGGAAATCCTGGTTGGCCTGGCTTCAGAGGGGACAGGAGGGAGAACAGGATGCTTCATCCACCCCATCACCACCTTGGTTACATCTTTGGTTACGTCAATTTTTCCCTTTACACTCTGAAATTAAAGCTAATCCCAGGAGCTGCAGCATCCCGGCACAGCCTCTGTGACTCGCAGCATCCTCCAGCCCTGTCCCCAGGCCTGCTGTCCCTAATTTTCCCATCAGCATCCTCTGAGGGTAGTCCCTCCCAGAGAAACACAGGATCCAAGACTGGAAAGTTATATCCATGGCCCTACCCAGCTTCCCTGGCCAAGGGACTGTCACCACAGGGTACTGCACCTACAGCTGCACTAAGTAAAAAAAATTAATAAATATACTAATCTTTTACTAAAAAAAGGCTTTTAAATGCATTTTCCCTGAAAATTTCCAGTGTATTCCACAACACATGAAAAAAAAAATATATATTTCCCCCCCCCAAAAATATATCTAAAAATATTTTCCACCCTCGTGTGCGCATCTTTGGAGACAAGGTGGTACATCGGGTGTATTAAGACACGCGGACAAACCTGCTGCTGTTGAGGGTTCCCTTTATCACCTCCAGAACAGAGGGGTTTCGCCGGGCGGTGGGTGAGGCTGGGCACTGTGTGTGTAAATACGGGCAGTGCCCACGGACGCATACGCCTCGACACGTGGCCCGGTCACGGTGGGAAAGAAGAGACCCCCAAACCGAAGTCATTTCATCAACAAGCAGGGGGATGAGGAGTTTTCACAGTGGATTGAACCTCGGACGATGCCGGGGACGCAGACACTGCTCCGGCTGAAGAGTTGGGCTCTCTGTGGCATGGAGAAGTGGTTTGAGCCTCAAAGGGCTGGGGAAGCCCAGCTGTTGGCAGAGGACGAAGCAACTGGCCGCTGGTTCCCTTGGGCACTCGCCCATCACCAGACTTCACACTTCTTGAGGGGGTTCATGGGGGAGCCCGGGGGGCAGCTGAAGTGCTCCGCGAACTCCTGGGAGTTGGAGACGGTGCCGATGACGCGGAAACGCGAGGGGCTGTGGGGATCGGTGATGAGCCCCTCGTGCGAGCTCTCCGGCGTGCGAACCGAACACCACACCTGCAAACGGAGCGCGAGGGGCCTGAGTACTGACACCCACCACAACAGGGCTGGCTCGGTGCTGAATCCGACCCCTCTGCCTACGTGATGGGTGCCACGGCAGCTTGAGCCTCAGCTTTGTCTTGCTTTATAACCAGCACCACCCCAATCTCATTCTCCATCCACTACATCATCTCTGGAGGACTCAGTTTTGCCATCACACCCTCCCAACCCCATCTGGGCATGCTCCACCCACAAAAACCTGTGTGCCCATCCTCCCAAGGTCACCACATGACCCACCTGTGCGAAGCCAACGAAGAAGAGCTGGTAGTTGGTGAGGCCGAGAGTTGGGAGTGTTTCTTCATCCCCGTTCTTTTTCAGCCAGTTTTGATATGCCTGAAGACCAGGGAGCACAGGCAGCTCAGGAGACAACACAAATCCCACCACACCACGTCCCCCTTTGAATCTCCCCAGACCCATGGTCCTACCCGGTAGGCGGCCTTGAGGCCCCCGTTGTCGGCGATGTTCTCCCCGAGGGTGTGCTTGCCATTGACCGCCTCGCCGTTGACGGTGTAGTTGCCGTACTGCTCCACCATGCACGCTGTCTGACGCTTGAAGGCCTCCACCGAGGAGTTCTTCCACCAGGGACGCAGGTTGCCATCTTTGTCATATTCCCGGCCTGCAAAAACAGTAGATTCTTCATCTCATACTGGCCACCCCTCCAGCTGCCCACCCACCTGGCCCTGGTCATACCTTGGTCATCAAAGGCATGTGTCAACTCATGGCCCACCACCACACCAATCCCACCAAAATTCAGGGACCTGCAGGAGGGTAATGCAGAGGTTAAGAAAGCAGCGTCTGCTCCCCACAGTCACGAAACAGCCTCAGATTTGGGTACAGGAGGAAAACTTGGAATCCTGCCCTCTCTTGTTTTCCCATGGCTCTTACTTGGGAGATGCACGGGTGTAAAAGGGGGCCTGGAGGATGCCAGCAGGGAAGACAATCTCATTCTTGGTGGGAGAGTAATACGCGTTGACCGTCGGAGGTGTCATGCTCCACCTGCAGGAACACAAACACGGCCAACATGGCAACACCAACTATCGCCAGTGTTTGCTCCAACATCCACTTTAGTTGCAAAGCTGTCGTCCTAAATTTATCTCCCCAAAACCAGCACAGGCTGCTGGACACCAAACCCCAGTGCTCCAGATATGCTGATATTCCCCACTGAATACAACAAGGAAGTGGAGCAGAGGACTTACTGGTCCCGGTTTGGCGGTTTCCGGAGCTGGTCAGCCGTGACCCTGGCTGAGAAGTTATAAAACTGCATGACGTTCTCGAAGTAGAGATCGGACACGGCCTCATACTGCAAAAGAACAAGGCGTGAGTGGTGTGTGGTGATCACCCAGCCCCACTCCTCCCTCCACAGTCACATCTGAGCCTCCAGAGCCAGCAGAGTTATGGCTTCTCCTGTTTCTCCTCCTCTCCAACATCTGTGGAGTCTCTGGAGGACAATGAATCACCATTATGGAAAACAGCTCCTCCTTTTCCTGGGCAGGGATCCCAAGAGCCCCAGCCACCCTAGGACTGGCCCACAGCTCTCTGGGAAGTCCCCAGAGAAGGGCCAAGGACATCAGTGAGACCTTTCTGGAGGAAACCTGGGGTTCAAGGCTGCCCTGAGGCCATGGTGATACGGGCGCATCCTGTACGTCCTGTAGAAGACCCAGGGGACATATCTGACTAACTCACGTCATTAAAGACTTTATCCAGCTCCTTGGGGTCCATGATGAACTTGGGGTAGCCGATCATGTTGTAGATGGCATCTGCCTGGAGAGTGACAGGGACCAGAGTGCTTTCGGTGCCAGAGATGAAGGACAGGCTCGCCCGGTTCCACCATCCTTCACCCTCACCCTCTCGCCAGCGCAGCCACCAGTGCCTCACCTTCTCTTTGGCTGATTTCCTCGTCTCTTCGTCCATCCACTGCAGGGTCTCCAGGCTTTCCTCGAAGGCAGTTTTAATCTCCGCAATCATTTCCTCCGCCTAGACAAAAGGCAGCACAGCGTCAGTCCAAAGAGTTGGCTTCCTGTCCCAGAGAGGTCAAAGACCTTCACACCACAGGGAGGAAGAGGCTGGGAGGCCAAGACAACACATGGTGAAAAACCCGGTACACGGAGATGCACAGTGAACACAGCAAGATGGACAGAGAAACACTGTCTGCCCCGACAGCTCCACCTTTGGAGAGGCTTTCCCAGCATCGGGACTCGCACGCTGCTGCCTTGGGGACGTACCACCTGCTTGCTGTCCTCAGCAAAGGTGGCCTTGACAAACATGGCCCCCAGGGCGAAGCCCAGGTTGTTGTCCGTGTCACTGATGCAAAACTTCCAGCGCGGGAGGCAGCTCTGCGTGGGACAAGAGGTGGTCATCAGCGGTGGCATGGAACAGAGCCCTCCACATTCCCACCCCTTGTTCCACCTGGCCCATCCATCCCATCCCCCTGCCACCCCAAAAGCTGCCCCACATCTCTACTGTTTGGATGCCACATGACAGGGCCTTGAGATAAAAAGCCACCACCATTTTAATAGTGACTCGAGGGCACTGGGGACTCCACCCTCACCTTCTTCGTCCCATACATCACTTCCATGAATTTTTCCTCAGCATCCCGGAAGCGCTGGTCAAGGAGCGGGCTGGTTTTCCGCACCAGGTTCCAGATCATGTAGTTGTTGAGGAGACTATGGCGAGAGGTGGTGAGCAGGGAGCAGCACATTCCTGCCCACCCTGGGCACCCACCTCTCCGTACAGGCTGGGGGTTCTCACCACTTATCTGTGCGCAGGATGAGGTCAGAAACCTGCTCCAGGTACTCCTTGGCATAGACCACAACGGGCTCTGACTCGTTGAGCTCCACAGGGTAGAAGACCGTGGAGAGGAAGGGCATCCAGTCCACAGCCGGTGCCAGCTCCTGAAAAAGCCACAGCACTGCTATGGACCCAAAAACCATTGCAGGGGGTGGCAGCTGCTTCTTGAGCTGGAATCTGCTACATCAGTCCCCATCCGATGGATTCAGCTGATTTTGCAGAGGCCAGTTCCCGTAACAGCAGCATCCTCAAAAGGTTAGAGGGGAGTAAACAATTTCCTCACACAAAGGAAAAGAAAGTGGGGTGGGTGTCAGAAATGTTGACACAAGTCATTAGAGCCCCTTTGGGGACACCGGGAGGTGACCTGGCTGACGTCCAGGGGCAGCAGTGCCAGGAGGACATAAGTGCTGCACTAGGACAGCTGCCAGCCCCAGGGGTGGTCCGGAGGCTGGGAGGAAGGGTCAGGGTGGGATTTCCCCAAGGAGGACATGGGCCAAGCTGTTGCACAAGAGCTTCCCAGGCTGCGTCAGCTGCCGTCAGAATTCGCAGTGGAGCTGGGTCACCTCCACCCACCCACCCTGCTTCCCGAACCACAACAGAATGGGGAAGCTTGCCAGCTCCATCCCTACCTTTAGGTCTCCTGCTGTCATTTTATGGTAGATGACCTCCTCATCCCGGTGCTTCTCCTGCGGGATGGTGATGTTGGCCAAGGCCGTCTCAAAGTCCAAGATCTGCTGCATCTGCTGCCGCGTTGACTCCTCATCAGTGCCTCCCAGGAACATCCCCAGCTGCACCATGTAGTTCAGGTACCCAGCAAGCACCTGCGTGGTCAGACAGGTGGGATCAGCACGGCAGGTGCCACCCACCCACGGCATCCCCCCAGACAACCCACATTTCCCCCGACACCCTCACCTTCTCATTCTCCGTCTTGTTCAGGTAGTAATCCCGCGACGGCAGGCCGAGCCCCGACTGATCCACCTGGATGACGTTGCTGTTGGAGTTCTTGGAGTCGGCGCTGACGTAGACGGAGAAGAAGGGCGAGGTGCGATAATGCGCCGTCACCTCCCGCAGCGTCTCGTTGAAGTTGTCACCGGCCCAGGTACCTGTGATGTTCCAGCCACCCAGCTGGGGACAGACGGCAACCAACTTTTTGGTAAGAAACAGCCACCTGGAATTGCTTCAATATCCCCTCAATATCCATCCTGGGGGGAAACATCTTGCAAGGGGGCTAAAAAGCCCTATTATAGGATTATAAATCCCTGCCTCTGCCTGCCTGACCTGGGGGACGCTCTTCTGCAGGAAGCACCAAGAATGGAGTCTGGAGGGTGCTGGGACTGCCCACGACTCAGCTTTCCCCCCCATTTTGCAGAGGGAAGATGGCTTTTCCACAAGGACTGGGACAAACCTTTTGGATGAGCTCCGTCAGTGGGGTGGCACGCAGCTCCTCAATCTTGCTCTCATTCATGCAGGCTTGGTAATAGCGCTGTGCCTTGCGCTCTGCCTCGCTCGACACATTGGCCGTGGTGTTTTCTGTGGGAGGTACCCAGGGAGGATCACAGGGGGCCCCCGGGATGGGCATCCACTGGAGCCAGAAGGATTCAGCCCCATTTTGTGCAAGGCTAGGCTCCAAAAAGGCGCCAAGGATTGTCCCAGTAGTCCCCACCATGCCCCCAAGAGCATCCCAATGGCCCCAGCCCTTCCTGGCCTCCTGCCTCCCGTCTCCTTTCCCACCCACAGTGACTGCCCCAACTCTCTGGGGACAAAAGATAAAGAAAGAAAAAAACAAAAAGCATTTTTCCAGCAGCTCTGATATTCCCAGCATCATCCAGCCCCGGGTGCTGCCCTTGCCTCTGCGCTGGTGCCCCCCAGCCCTGTATTATTTATTCCTGCAAAAAGGAACAATAAACCCATTTTTCCCCTCTGCCTCCAAAACCTTCCTTTCATCTCCCCAGCTAAAATTCTGCTTCCCAGGAGGGTTTTTGGGGTTTTTTTTATTTATTTTCCTGATGACACAGCTTGCACCTTTGGCTTCCCAGCTGTGTGGTTTTATTAACTAAAGGTCCCTCAGCTCCAAGGAATTCAAGGAAATGCCGAACGCGACCACTTGGCTGGCGGCCCAGTCTCTTCTCCCGGTAAAACCAGCGCCAGATTTCTGCGGGAAAAGCCAGGGACGAAGCTGTTCCCGCGCCACCCCCTTTCTCTCAAAAGACAACACTCTTCCCAAACCTTCTCTTTCCAGATAATCAGCCCTGGCGCAGTGGAAAGTGCTGATAAGGAGCCAGTTGTTTGCTCAAAGCTTGAACAAACCGTCCCTGCCGGTTGCTCGGATAAGCCGCTCTGCTTTGGTGTTCGCACGCAGAGGCTGAGCCCAGGATCCTCCCTTTGCTGGGGGAGTTTTGGCCCCCCAAAAATGGCCATATTGGCAGCCAGCCCCCCAAAAGGCTGCTCACAAAGGCTGGAAGCTACAGAAACAGGAAAAACGCATATCCTTGGGGTGATACTGGGGCACTACAGCCTCTAGATGCAGTCTGGAGTGCAAATCCTGAATTTCAGAGCTCCTGGGAATGCCACCATGGGGTTTACAGAGCAGAGGCCAGGACCCTTTTCCCTACTCGGCACCAAAGACTAGCAACACCACAGTCAAAAATCTCAGGACCATCTAGGAGAGCAAACACAGCCAGGATCTGTTTCTCAGTGTTCTCACAGCATGTGTGTCATGGACTGGTTTGACGCTGGAGTTCAATTCCAACCTCCTATTTCCATGCATATGTTTTTGGCATCCCCTGGACCTAATGGGGCCCCTGAGCATTGCGGGGTCCCACCACTCCCACGCACTCACCCAGCAGGTGCTTCATGATGGCCTGGTTGTGCTCCCAGAGGTTGTTGAAGGTGCCCCAGCGCGAGTGACCATCAGGGAGGGGGTTGGCCTTAATCCAGCCCCCGCAGGCGTAGCTGAAGAAGTCCTCGCAGGGATTCACTGCGCGGTCCAGCGAGTTGAGGATGGAGCTGGTGACGGAGATGCAGGCTTCCGACAGGCACACAGTGGGCGGCCCTGGGGGGGCAGGGACGGGTTCAGCTCCTCCGCTGCAGCAGGATGAGTGGCACCACAGAGCATCCTGCCCCGCGCTGAAGGAGGTGGGCAAATACCCCACCTGGTGCCAGAGCTTCCCACCTCGTGCCTTAACATCCTGCCCTAGGGCAAGCAATATGGACTAGCATCCTGCCCTGTGTCTGAGCCTCCTGCCCAATCATCCCGTCCCAGGGCAAGCATCTCATCTTATGCCCAAGGATCCTGCCCAGTGCCCAGTCATCCACCCTGGGGTGAAGGATGCAGGGAAACAGTCCATTCTGTGCTCAAGCATCAAGCTCCAGGATAAAGGATCGGAGGAACACCTTATCCTGCATCTGAGCATCTTGCCCTGGGGTTAAGGGGTGCAGGTGACCATCCTGTCTTGAGCCCAAAGATCCCACCCCACACCCAAACATCCTGTTTGATACCCAAGAATCCCGTCCTGGCGTGAGGGGTGCAGGTGAGCATCCTACCCTTGCACCAAATATCCCATTCTGGGAACTCCCCAGCAACCCACCCTGGTCAAGGGGGCAGGATCCCTGTGCAGTTGTTTGCTCAAAGCTTGAACAAACGCCAGTTGCTTGGATAAGCTGCTCTGCTTCGGTGTTTGCACGCAGAGGCTGAGCCCAGGGTCCTCCCTTTGCTGGGGGAGTTTTGGCCCCCAAAAAATGGCCAAAGGACTTACTGGCTCTGTACTGGAAGACGAGTCCCAGCAGACAGGCCACGAGCAGCACTGCCAGCACCCCCACCAGCACCACCAGCTGCTTCTCGGCGCGCGTCCGCTCGGCCCAGCACCCTCGGCTGCTCTGCGAGCCGCGGAAGTTCACCTGTGGGAAGAGCAGCGTCGTCTCCCCGCTGGCAGAAAAACTCACTGACGCAGCCCCCATTTTGCTTCCTACAGCCCACAGCACGAATTTAGCCCCGGCAAGGGATCCGTTACGGATCGGGCTGGGAAAGGCAGCAGCCGCCTTCCAGAAACCGGGCAGGAAGGGCGGCACAATGGCAGGAAAGGGAGCGGGACGAGCGTTTCGGAGGGCTCACCTGCTGTCCCGTGCCACCCTGAACCCCTCCTCGAGCACGCCGTAACCCCACGGCTGTCCCCGTCCCCACTGCTAGCACTGGAACAGGGTGGGGGCTGCATCGGGAAGTGCCTTAACAGGATACTCCCACTCAGCCGAAAAACATCCCCAGGAAACATCTCGATGTGACGGCAAGCGGAGACGGCCCCGCCGGGAAAAGTAAAAACACATTTGGGGCAGAAACCACCATTCTAGAGACTGATGGAGCTGGGATTGGGGCCAGGACAGAGAGCATCTCTCCAGACCTGAACCCTTCCCAGTGAGGCCGGACACTGGCAGCCGTGGGGTTTTTTCTTGCCACCCTCAGCCCTCTTTAAGCTGCTTTCCCGCTGCTTGGGGAGGGATTAACCTAATCCTCCTTTGTGTGGGGACAAAACTCCCAGTGCTGCGATAATTGCTCACCCCAACCACGCTGGGAAAGGGTTCAGCCAGCAGAAAAACTGGGAGGTGGAGTGTTGAAACAGTGGAGGCAGGATATAGCCCTGCTGGCTCCCTGTGCCAGGAGGGGAGCGAAGGGCAGCAGTGGCAGGAGCCAACACGGCTCTGCCCGCACTGGACTTTACCCTCCAGACACTGGTCCCAGGTGGAAAACCCTTCTGCACCCCCTTTGCTGCTTGCCAGGACACAAAACCCCCTTTCTCCTCCCTAAAAGACACGTGAAGCTATACCTGAAAGCCATTGGGGTATCCATCACCGTCACCAAGGGAGTCCAGGGGGTCTTCGTCGTCCAGCGTCGCCCTCTTGTAGGTCGACATCTGCACAGGGAAATCGGCAGCAGAGGTGCTCAGCGGCCCGGGGTTGAGGAAGAGGATGAAGGACAAGGAAGGTTTACACACCTTCTAAAGCCACCTTCTCCTCCGGGGAGCAAAATCCCGAATGGCTCTGAGGTAGTAAAGCGCTACACAAACGCCAGAGGAAGGTTATGGAAAGCAAAGAGGGCCGGAGCCAAGAGCTGAGCAAAGCCCGAACCCGCCTCACTTTCCCCCGGGGCCGGGTTGTGCAACCTCCCCTTCAGCCTGGAATAAAGCCGGATCCACCTCCGCCCCACAGCGGGGAGAGGGACCCCCCTGTCCCAGGGAACCCCGGAGTGCCAGGCACCTGGGAAAGGCTGGCAGCAGAGAAAATGGCTTTTCACCCTGACACTGCCGCCTCGCTCACGCTCCACGCCCCATCTGTGAACCCTGCGCACCGTGAAACACCCGGAGACGTCCCTGCGAGCACCCAAAGGCGACAGCACCAGGAATTTCAGCTGTGGACGGGCTCCCTCCCGGCGCCGTGTCCCCCGGGCATTATCTTGTGCCTGTGCCCGGCTCTTATCTCATCCCCGGCAGAAAAACAAGGAAAACCTCACGGGTTGGCAGCCGGCCCTTATCGTGCCGCCGCCGTTTCCTTCCCCCTGGCACTGCCCTGCCATCCAGCCGGATTGTCTCCCGACGGAGCAAACAACCCTCCACCCCCCACCGAGGGGCTGAGCACCCCAAAATCCACCCTGACCCTGCTGCCGATGGCCTGAGCGGCACCACTCCCAACCCTTCACCCGCAATCAGCGCAGGGAGGGCGTTTACACCCATCCAGATGTCCCCATCCCGCTGCCATCAATCCCAAAGGCATGAGTTGATCCAAACCCGGCACAGCTGTGCCTCAGTTTCCTTTGGCAGAATGAAAGCACCGGCTCTCAGCCTTGTTTCCAATATCAGCATTCCCAAACCCCCCTTTGCACACTTAATAACAAATCTCATCCCAGCCTCAGTTTAACTAACCACAAAACCCACCTGGGGAAGAGAAAGGGTTAAAACAAAGAGGTGGTTTCTCTCCTTGGTTGTACCAAAATCTCTGTTTGCAGCCCCAAAATCTCCCCTGGGCGCCTACCTGGAGCCTGAGAACCGTGCAGAGAAAGAGCCTCAACTGCAAGATTTTATCGTGGGGAAAATCTCTGTTTAGATCCTATTTTTTTCCAACCCCTTTCACTTTTTCCCACCTATTTTAGTACTTCGCACATGGCTGAAATTGGCAGCTCCGGGCACAAATTCCCGCTTGCGCGGTGGGGGGATCCATGAAGCCCCCATAGCTCTGAAACACCAAATTCCTGGAATCCCAGCTTTCACTCCATTTCCTGAGGAAATGCAATTTTTTTTCCCTCAGCGATCCCCCACCCTGCCTACCCCAGCCTGAAAACAGAAGGAGAAAGAACAAAAAATAATCCCTTTCTGTTCTCCTTTCACAAGGGATGTGCTGGCTCAACCCTGTACCAGCCATCAGAGAATCCAACCTGAGCCCGAGCTCCCCCAAACACCCCCGGGAGGCACCGGGATTGACCCCCAGCATCCTTAATTTGGGGGGAAATCGGGACTGGGAGGTATTTTTAATACCTATATCCTCCATATTGGGGGCACAGTAGCACCTATGGGTGCTCCCCACCCCTCTCCAGCACGTGAAGCGGGAACACCCCTTTTTTGGGGACAAAAAGAGGTAGTTTTTGTCATACACCTCCCCCTTCAAGCTGGTGTTTGCGTCAATCCGAAGAAAAATGCATTTTCCCAGCTCCAACAGGGTGAGGGGGCACCCAGGGGTGCACGGGGGGGGCACCCCCACTTTAACCCCCCACGCAAGGGATTTTCACTCTCTTTACAACTTATAAGAATCTCAGCATTACCTTAAATAGCCAGGTTTTGCCCCAAATCGCTCCTTCGCTTTATAAACAATAAGCCCCACGCGCTCGGAGCCCGCACCCCCCCCGGAAGGCTCGGGGGGCACCCAGCGCCCGGCTCTGCCCCCCGGGGGAGCCCCTCGCCGGTACCGGGGCACCCCGAGCCTCCGCCGGCTGCTTTCAATTCCCGTCCGGGCGCCATTTCGGAGCGGCCACGGCCACGATCGCGATGGCGATTCCTCGCCTCCCCACAGCCCCTCCAACCCCCCAACTCCACC
>VXAZ01002093.1:36297-48616 GCA_013399875.1 Gymnorhina tibicen | reverse complement strand
GCCAAAATGACATGAATTTTATGCAGATTGGTACTTGTGGGATTTGTAGGTGAGTCTCTGCTTCAGCTGGAGAGCTGACACATCTGTGAATATCCACCCCTTCCTCACAGAGTTGGAGGAGTGTAGAAGGATTTCTTCCGAATCCAGAGGTTCACTCCTGAGTAATTCAGAGAGAGGGAGCAGTTGGGAAGTCACCTTTTCCAGCCAGGGGCTGCTCAGGGTCTGTTCCAGAAAATTCCATCTGTGTCAAGGAGCTACAGCCAAGCCTGGCCAAGCCCCTCAGCCACAGGTGGGGCTGTCTGGAAGTGAGAACCTCTGGGCGAGTAAAGGAGTGAGGAAAAGCGAGTTCAGGGCAGAAGGGGGAAGAGCACAAAGGGGCAGGTGCTGCCAAGCAGCCCGGAGCTGGGGCGGGTGTGCCGGGTCTGGTGAGAGCGTGAGAAGAAGGAGCTGCACAGGAGAGGGCTGAGGGTGACCTGTCCCTGCAGGGCTCCAGGTGACAGGGCTGGGGGCGACACCGGGCCCTGGGGAGGCCCTGGGGGAAAGGTGCTGGGATGTGTTTCGTCTTTCTTTTTCTAAACCTTCATTAGTTTTAACTGGCAGTAAACTAAACTTATCTTCAGCAAGTGATGCCGGACTCGCCTGCAGCAGCACCAGGCAGGCAAAATCCCTGCAGCTGTCTGGGCCATCCCACAGGCTCTCCCATCCCGCTTCCCTTCATCTTGCTGAGGATGCCTGGCAGGGATGGATGGATGGATGGATGGATGGATGGATGGATGGATGGATGGAAGGGTGTTCTCTCACCCTCCACAGCCTTAAAGCTGCAATCAGATGCTGCTGGAGGCTCATTCTTAGAACGTGTCCTGTGGGACATTCTGCACTGCTGCCTGTGATTGGGAAGAACTGAAAGTGGTGGCCCAAGTAAGTGCCTTCACTCCTGTCTTCCCAGAGGTTTGGGGCACGGCAGTGTGTGAATACCTTGCCTTGGGAGGTGGTCTCTTCATAGCACATCACCTGCTCATTAATTGCTTTTCTAGTTAGCCTTGGCACCACTCAGATTCAAGAAAGGATCAGAATATAATTCCGATTTTCCACCAGAAGAGATGAAATAACAGAATGCAAACCCTGCAGCCGAATCTGCAGAGAGGGGCTGACAGCAGCAGTATCTCCCACAGAATTGCTGTTGTTATTAACCTGTTTAGGAAGTTGGATTTTATATCAGTCATAAATTAAAGCATTTCCAGTAAGTGATGCTTGATACTTCATAAATACTTCATCAATTAAATGCTCCTTCTGACGCCTGCAAGCTCAGATGTTACACTTCACATCATTAAAATCCTCATTTATGACCTTTGGAGCAGATAAGTCATACCCTCTTTCAACTGATGGATTTTATTATTATATCATTATACGTAAAATTACTGTGGGAAGATGTTTGCTTCACATGGTTCAAAGATATGCAGAGTTATAGACCAAGACCTTCCATGAGCTCTGACAAGAAGCAACTTTAGTGTGTTCTTTATTTTCAGGAATTGAGTGCAGTGTGCACGGGACAGGCTTTTATGTGCAGAGCTGCCACATGGCTGCAAAAAAGATGGAATTAAATAACGTTTAAATATTGTGTGTGTTTGCATATGAGAGTGCTTATAAGAACAGGTCAAGTTTGCTTTAGCATCCTAAAGGCTACTGAGTTTTATTTCCAGCATAATAAAAGGCTCAGTGGCTACGAGAAAACAGACAGTTGTGCAGCTCAAGTCTATTCAGAGTGGCAGCAGACCAGGACTTCTTGTGAAGTCATTAAGGATTAAAAGGTGTAAGGGAAATCCTTCTTGCTAAAAGCAAAGGGTCAAAGTAGTTTTGAGAATATCAGGAGCTGAAATGTCTTTAAGCAAAAGAACACTGTGGTTTAATTCCTGTGCACTGTACAGAGGCTTCTAGATTTTATTTTACACCTTAAGAGAACATGTTATGAGAGTTATTTGCATTTAACGATGCTCCAGTTTGTCATTCAAAGCTGATTGAAGTCAGGCTACCATGAAACTAACTTTACAACAGGTTCCTTTTATGTACACTTCATGGACATGAGTAGTATTAAAGACACCATCGAGTGTCACAAAAATTATGTAGCAATGCACCTCTGAATGCAATTTTTATTTGCTGTGCTTTCTAATCAGCAAATACAGGTTAAAAGCTGCACTGCAGAATGTTATTTTATTGTGGTAGCCCATGAATTTGTGTGGTATAATCAGCTCACACAAGCTGGAGAAATTAAAGTTATTAGAATGCCACACTTTGCTTTCTAGCAAAGAAGAGCAGCCTGGGGTTTGGGAGCTTCAGTGTGAAGGAGAACAGGGCTGCTCCTGGCTGTGCCAGGTGTGTCACCATGTGTTGCTCACACACACTGAAGTGAGGCTTCTGACACATCCCAGTGTGGCGTGAGGGAGGACTTTTGCAGGGGCTTCTTCTGAAAGTGCTCTTCTGAAACCATGGACACTCACTGTAAGGGCACAAGAAAATGCTGTTTTCTTTCCCATGTGTCTTTGTTAGGCTCTCTCTTTAATGTTTTCAGATGTGATTTTAGAATAGCACATACTTTTTTTTTTTTCCTGAGCCAGCCCTTTATAAAATGCTACTCCCCGTGCAGTGACCTGAACAGCTGAGTTTGTGTTTGTATCCACCAAATGAGGAACACACTACAGAGACTGTTACAGCTGATGAGGCACAGCTCCACTATAGGACTGTCTTCTTCAAATTCACATTAGCAGCTGGATATGAGCTGGCATTGTTCCATGGACTTAATAATTTCATAGATTTTAGGGACAGAAGGGGCCATTATTGCAATCAGCTTGCCTCTCTTCCCATGTAAAATGAACCTCAGAATTTCAGCAGATGATTCCTGTGTCAAGCTTGATGACTTTTACTGGAACTGGAGCATATGCTACAGAAAAATACCTGTTATTTTCTCAAAGGATCAGGCAATGGGGTATTCCCCATGGCCATTCAACCTAGCTAGTTGTTCTAGCACTTGATACACTTTTCTGATAAATGATGTATGTGATAAGCAGCTTAAGTTTTCAACACCTGAAGTGACTGTTTTCCTTGTGCTTTTGTCAACCAGATAACTATCCAAGGTTTTCCTATGTAGGCAGCCAGGTCAGGGTCTGGTCCCTTCTGGCACACATTTCATAACAGCTAAGAAGCTGACCTGCTGTGTCTTAAGAAATGCTAAATATACACAAAGAAATAAAGCTTATGCCTGTTAAGAAGGCAAGCCCCAAATCACACACCAGTAACTGTGTGGGTGGAAACAAGACCTTGATGTGTGGACTGTGCAGACTGATTTCGGCAGAGTGAATTTATCTGAGAGCCTCATGAGTTTCACGCTTCCCCTGACAGCTCATGTACCTTGGTACCGATCCACGGCAGAGATAAGTGTCAGTCAAGTAACACAGCCCTTCACAAGCTGGTTTGACTGACAAGTCAAGCTCCAGCTGGTTTAATTTCAAACTGTCTTCACCCTGGATGGGCAATATTACAAAAATGGCTGTCGAATTGCAAGCTCTCTCTGTTTCTGTTTTGTAAATGTCTGCAAAAATCATCTTGAAGGACTTGGATTCAGAACTGGGCCCTGGGGCACGCAGTTAAAAGACAGTCAGTGCTGAGGGGGACAAGGCTTGTGGCAGAGGGCAGGTTTGTTTCCCAGTGTAGCTTTGTAAGCAGCAAATTTACTTGCTGGAGGAAGAGAGAGCCTTGGGGACTGGATGGCTTGACAAAAACCAGAGGAGAGTGAATTCATCAAGAATTCACTTGATTCACTTGGGGATTTCCTCAGGCAGCTGACTGGTGGCTCCCAAGGACTCTCAAGGCAGAACTAGCTCCTTGTGTAAAAACATAGAGGGTACCAAGTCCCAGAAAGAAAAGGAATGGAGGATGGGAGGTATGACATGGAGGAGCGCCTGGAGATGGAGCAGCACAGACCAGTGTCTGGAGATACGTTAGCTTTCAATTTACTGTTTTATTTAAACAAACTTAAAAATGGATGTTGTTCCCAGCCACAGACAGGGAACACACAGCTGTGGTTGCACTTGTGAAGGCTGCCCTTAGCTCTAACCTAAAGATTCTGGTTAAATTATTCTTTATAATGAAAGCTGCTTAAGTTTTCATTCTCATCTGGGTGGTTTTTTAGTTCTATTTTGTTTTGAATTTGTCAAGAAGTCAAGGGTGCCCATAGTAAAATTTTTCTCCAGTTATCCGTGGATAAATCTGGAGTAAAGTGAGTGATTCAAACTGAGCTAGCGAGGACTTACAGAAAAACAAAAATGAAGCCATAGTGATTTTTTTTTAAACAATACAAATAGAGGAAACAGTTCGGAAATTATGTGGGAAGATGAACTGATGGGAGACATTGAGTGTTTTAGGGGTCATGCCACAGCTTCACCATTTTTCTGATGTCGTTGTCTTATTATACGTGCTAAAGAAGGCCTGGCAGATTTTGTGAGTACCAATGACAGCTGTGAGGGGCAGAAATGGGTTGCAGAGACAGGATCAGGGGCATATTCAAACTTGAGGCTTATTGACTTTTCAAACTTGGAAATGTTCTTCTCTCTCATGGACTTGTGCACGTGTGGAATTGGCTGAACAACAGCACGTGCCACACAGGTAACCCAAGAGAGTTCACATGGCTGTGGCAGGGGATGCTCCCTGCAGGGGCAGCCTGATGATCTGTGTGGCAAAAGGGGCCAGAAACACACTTTTCTGTCTTGTCTTTTTTTTTTTTTGATGCCACATCTCATGCTAACAACTATTGACCCAGCACTGGGAGATGAAACAAATCTGACATTCTGGTTATTGTGCCAAGGAGAGAAATAATGGTTTGTTACTACCAATGTTAGAAACAAGACAGAAAGCCCTTAAAGTGTTTGCTAACTGTGGGCATCATCAAGGCTGTTAAAAAGGGTCTGTGGGACCCTTCTGACAGAGCTTTCTGGTGATAAATTCGTAGCACTTACTGTTCTACGTTTGCTTAAAACTTTACCATGAAGAAAACCTCAGCATAAATAGTACAAACTTTCCATGTGTTTCGCTGCATATAGATTCTCATTAATCTCCTAGCAGTGATGCATTAAAAGGCTTATAAATACCCATCCTTTTTAAAAACTATTTTTTTTTGTAAATTGTGTCTCTGAAAACAATGTATTCTCTCTAATTTCTCCTATTTATAATTTTTTTTCTCATTTAGATGATATTTTATTCACAAAAAAAGAATGATTTTCATCTTTTGCCAGACACATTGCCTTTGCACCACCCTAGCGCTTTCAAACACAGACATTATGGTGACCATCTCGCAGCACTTCATCACAACATGCTGACAGGTTTCCTTCCCTTGTTACCTTGGTTAGATTTTGCTTCACTGCTGCTCCACGTCTCGGTAGGAGCAGAAAACATGTTGTGCAGTCACCGTGCACTAGTGATACCCTAATAAACTTGTTTTGGTAACCATGTGAGTTACAAGAGGGTGACTCAGTGAAGGCAGTAGCATGTTTTGCCATAAAACCTCCAGGCCTTTTTTTGAACAAACCTGCTTTTCCCACTCATTTATTTTATTCTCATTAGCACATGGATTGCTCTTCATCTGATGATTATCAGGCATCTTGAGAGCAAAGCAAAGTGTTTCTGTAATTTTGATTCACTTTATCTAGACCAAGCATTGGTGAGGGACAGGGAATTTATAATACTCATTTCCAAGTGAGTGTTGAGAACCTGCTTTAGTTGTTGGGATGTGTAAACTCCCTCATTTATTGCTTGAATCATGCTCTAAGAATACCCACATATAAACTTGTGATTGTATCAACAGTGAAAAACCTTGCAGCTGTGCCTGCCTGTTTCTGATTAATTTGTTTTAGACATAATCAAAACCTCTGGATTTTATTCAAGAGTAAACAAACTAACTTCTGAAACATGAAACATTTTGGGATATGGAACTTTTTCCCAGCCACAGACCCAGACAGTTTCACTAGGTCTCATCCCAGTGAATCCCAGTTTTGTACTCTTTCATTTACCCTGGACAGCCAGAATGTATCTGGAGTTTTTTGTCTGTTTTTGGGTAAAGAGAAAAGCCGGGTCCAACATGTATTTGCATGCGGAAAAGTCTTGCATATAAGTAGAACTATGCACCTGTATTAAAAAAATAGTCTTGATGGATTGATTGCAGTTCTCAAAATTAGTGAAGCAGAAGACATCCCTTACAGGTAGTGTCTTTAAGTAGCTGTCCACAGTGTTTTTCCTTATGAATAATCACTGAGCAGCTGAGAAAATTAATACAATCTTATCAACCCCCTGCTAAATCCTGCAGATTTTTAAATATTCTGTCATTAGCCTTTTTTAGGTTTAATCAACAATTTTTACTCCTCGAAGCTATGATATCAAGAATATGTCAGAGCTCTGCATTTTAAACATTTTAATGTCAATGGTTGGACAAGCATTTTTAAAATGAAGTAGGAAATCTGGTAGAGAGGTTTCAGATTATTTTTAAAAGCTTAAACCTTGCAGGTGATATTGCTACACTGACTATTTCAGCAGAATATTAGCTGAAGTATTTCCATGCCTTCTTTCAGTATTTACTCATATGTGAACCAAGGATTTGAACTATTAGATTTTCAGTGTTAGACACTTAAGTTGGACTCAATGGTCTTAAAGGACTTTACCAATCTCATTTGATTCTCTGAGCCTGTAATTCTGTGTTTTGGGTTGGCATAAACCAAACACATATGACTCAACTTCATGTTTCCAACTCCCTTTTTCTAACAAGATTTATATTCCCTGTAATGTTTAGTATGTTATCAAAGGACAGTAATTAATTTTAGCATGGAAGAGCTCAGTGTATTAAAGATCATGAAACAATGCACTAGAAAATAGATGTCCAGTTTTAAAATAATTAGCTCAACAGCAACCTTTACCCCTGTAGGAAAACTTACACTTTTTTTTCTACAATGATAAATATTAACGTTTTCCCCAAGAAGCTTTTTAAAATATAAATAATTTTTTTCCCTTTTTGGGTACATATAGGATAATTTGCATTTATATTATCAAATGAAAATACAATAAAAAACCAACAAACTATTTCTGATCAAAAGCAGACCTGCAATGTGCATGAGTCAACTAAATCATTAGGAGAAAAAGAAGATTCTGGTCTTCTTGTAGATTCCCTGGAGATGGAGAAAATTACAGTAAAAAAATGTTCTGTCCTGTTCAAGAGAACCCATTAAGTTCACCTGGTTTCACTAAATATATTGAAGAGAACCCACCCCATAAACTACCCATCAATGCTTCCAATTTCACATTACCTGAATACTTGCCACCCATGAAATGGGAAGTTTTATTTTAGAAACAGCAACATGAGGTATTGCTGGAGCAAATCCTGATTTGTGAGGTGGAATGTCACAAGCTTCTACCCTTGAGATCAAAGATGTGCCCAGTCCCAGTAAGCTCAATCCAGTGAGGGAAAAGGCAACAAAGGCCAGAAAGGGAAGGGTCTGCATCAACCAGCTTTCAGACCTTTTCTTAGGAGGACAAATTAAGAAGCTGGATTCCCACTCGGAGTTAGCAGAGACAGTGAATTTCCCCCAGGGCATTTCTGAGATGGACTCAGGTCCTGCTGTTTCATGATCCTCCACCTGGGAGGGCTGATTCAGTCCATGGGCGACTGATGAGGAATTTGGGATGTGTAAACTGGGATGAAGGACACGGCAAGTCACAGCACCTAACTCTCCTGCAGGATGGGTTTGAATCTGTCAGTCTCGTTTGAAAGCACAAAGTGATTCACCCACCTGGCATGCAGGTGTTAAAATTCAATAGGTTGTTAAGTATTCAGGCTTTTAAAATTATTTTTACTGCCTTGGAAGTTGTGTTTGTCTGATTACTGAATTTTCAGATTTCATGACTCAGGGAGGAAGGGAGAAGGGAAGAAAGGAAAAAGGAGGAGGGGAGGAAAGGGTAAGGTAGTGGTGAGAGGGGACGGGAAAGGGAGGATGGGTGGGAAAGGAGAGAGGGAAGAAAAGGGAGTGGAAAATAGAGGTAATCAGTATAAAGTAAAAAACCACCAGCTTTTCCTATTAGCATTATTGTTTTGCCAGAACTGGTGTTATGACAGAGATGCTGTAGCAGCAGCAGTGGTTTAGAGAAAACTGTGGCCAAGCTAGTACTCATTAGAAGAACTCATGAGTTCTTCAACTCATTCATTTCACAGGTGTCCTCTGAATGACTCTTACTTTACTGATATAGTAGTCACTGAGGTTTAATTAGGCACACAGGGTATAAGTGAAAACATTTTGTAATGCAAGAGATGCATTAGATGCAGATGAAAAAGAACAGTGAACTCGAAGCTCATTGATTATTTTGAGCAAAAAGAGACAGGATGTTGCCAATCTCTTTCAAAAATGGGATTGTGTTGTTAGCTGCAATGTTTGAGTAAACCTGCAAATCCCTTCTGATTCTGATAAATTAATTACTTATTGCCTTATAGGCCAGTTGCGCAGTCAGCAGCAACGCTGGCACATATAAAGTTCACTTCCTTAAAGTAGTGAGATAATGCGCATGCTGTGGAGTAATGCTACGTGTAAGCATCTTATTTAATGCATTGCTGTCCTCTTCTTTGATTAGAAAACCAGTGTTTTGAGGAAAAAAAGCAGACAGGCTTCAGTGCACAAGCAGTTTCTGCACTCTGCAAGAGTCCGAAACACAAGCGAGCTGGAAAAGCCTTATGGAGTGGAAGTTTAAAATTCAGTGATTTCAAGGGTCAATAAACTCATAATGACCTTACCCAAGCATTGTTTGGAATGCCTGGCTCAGAACTGCTGTCAGAGGAGTCAGAATGAAATGCTTTGTTGCGATACAAAGCGGGCTCAATGTGCTGACAACATCAGATCAAAGTGAGGCAGTTCACAGGAAACAAGTGAGATTCTCGGGAAACTGAACTTTCTGATACAGCAGGTTCTGTGAAGTTTCTTTAGTCAGTCCCAGCAAGAAGGAAGTGATGACAGTTTGCACTCCTCTTGTCTGCTGAACTCCTCTCTGTGCCCCTTGCTCCTGTTAGCATCAAGGTGTCCTGCTGACTATGAGTCTGCAAAACATACTCCAATTTCAGAAAGGGTCCTATCATATTTATCTGTAGCTTCTACCTGTGATATTAAAAAGAAGATCTGAGTAAAGTAGAAGTTAAAAATAATTTGACCTCTGTAAGTTCTGTTTTCACCAAAGTTCCTCTTTTTCAAGGATATTTAAGCACTTGGAGGGAAGGACAGATTTTGAATTCCTGAGATGAGAAGTCTCTTTGAAAACACACCCTTCTGGATCACAGTAGCGCTTCCCAACAAAGTGCATGTTCAGAGTTGTGAAGCTGCCAGCAGACAGGGGCTGCTCTTTTCTGTGCTGTGGTTCAACCCTTCCGAAATTGCTTACCTGTCTCCACTGACTGCCCAGAAAGCTGAATTTCCTGGTGTGAAGCACCTCCACTGCATGGGCTGCCTGCCAGGATGACTGGTTTTAGAAGTTTTAGATTTTCAGGACCAAATCTGTTTGTCTCGAAAAATTTACTCTGCTGGTTACTGTTACCCTACGATGAGTTGGAAACACCTCTTTAGGCAGAGCCTCTCTTGATGCCAAGCGTTCTGGCTCATCTGTGTTTCTCCGTAAGCTGTTTGCATTGATGTGTGGAAGAGAATACTTACCTTCCTCTGCTTTTCTAAATTACTTCCACTAAACCCCCATGGGTTTCTATGAAATCTGACCTCTTCTGCAGAATTGCTAGTAATCTAACAGATTGAGGCTGTGTATTCTAGCAACTGACAGTGGAAATACAGAGGGCTAGAATCAGGGTTTTTTTGTTGTTGCTCCATCTGTTTGGACTCAAGGATTGAGCAAGGAACAAATGAGAAGAAAATATGCACTAATATATCAGTTATAGCTTGAAAGCTTTATTGCCAATAAAAAAGCCACTTAGATAAATAACCATTTTAGGGGTTCACAGTGAGTCTGAGTTGGTAATGGAGTGGAAAACTGCATTGCTCCAGGACTTGCTTGGCTTCCATTAGGTAACTGTTCAGTCATCTTGTTCAAGTACAACGCAGCAGTGGGTCCAGAATATTTTTCTGATGTGTACTCCCAGTATGCAATAATGTTGATTTTTTAATGGAGAAACTTAATGGAGGTTTCACATGACTGGCATATATTAATGGCATGTGGTGTATCATGTAGCAGTGGTCATATTTGAGCCTCAGATGCTCAGTTACCGTTGCTGTTGTCAAATTTGAACATCAGGGTTTTAGTGACTATAGTTTCACAAGCAAAAACAACTTTTTTTTTGAAGTGTGCACAGACATTTACTGGTGTGTATCACTTCCTGATTCTGCTTCCAATAATTAAGTTCCAATAGTTAAGTTTAGAGCTCCCAATTAAGAAATGGAGAGGGACAGATAAAAGCAGGCAGTAGGTATTTGCTAACTCTATTTCATAGGGGTGAGGTTAGCCAATGTTAAGAGCAGTTTATGTAGCATTAAGAAATACCACATTATCTATCGGTAGTAAATTAAATTACTTCCTCCTTTGTAGTTAGTGAAAGTATATTACACTCATTTACCAAGGAGGAAATGGAAGGATGGAAAAAATTAAGGAGGAATTGTTGCCTCTTACTGAAGTACATAGTTTTTGTGGAGAATTCCTCCTCTCACGGCAGGCTTTGTAAGGAAAACACACTCCCTGAACCTACAGATTTTATTAAAAAGGCATTGAATCTTATTCCCACAGGTTACATGCCCAGTACACTATATACTGCTCTAAGCCAAGGCTTTGCTTTAAAGCAAATATGTATTCACTTGTGTACTCGCACGGCAAGGCTGTGTCCGAATGAGCATTGCTTGCCAAAAAACAAAGTGCACAGGCTGAACACTGAGTGAAATTCAATAGAATTTCTCTGTTGGAGGTGAGGAGCATGGGAACCTTGCTGTAGTTTACAGCTTGACCTTGTGATTAAGGTGAAGTTGTGCCATTTTCTCACCATTCTGCTGGTGAGGAACAGCCAGGGGTCTGCCCCCAGGTCAGAAGTGGCTGGGGGCTTGAGGCTGCTCAGCCTCAAAAAAACAGACACAACTCAAGCCTCCGGAGATTTTCCTGTGAAATCATGGGGAGATCCAGGTGGGTTAGCTTCCTGTACAGTGAGAGACTTTTGGAAAAAATGGTTATTTCTAATGGCATATGAGGTGAGAAAATGCAGGGTTTCTGCTTGATTTCTGAAGTGGGACATACTGAAATTGTTACCTAACATCATCACTGACTGCAGTAAACCAGCCTGCCAACCTCAGAGTCTCTGGACCTTAGTATTTCACGTAAAGTGAGAAATCCTGAGGGAAAAGTGTTGTCACAATTTTTTTTCTGAGAGATGGTCATGCCTGGATGGTAGACTGTATGTTTATTTAAAGGCTGGAACAGAAAAGATCCATGACTGAATTACATGTTCTGAAAAAAATCCCACGGCAGTAAATCTACATACAGCAAAAACCTTTGATCTAACTATAATTTGAAAAATTACCAAACCCAATTCAGAGCAGATTTTGTTTTCAACTTTTGTTTAAAATATTGTGCAAGCTACATTAGGACCCATTAAATGTGAGTCGAAGTTGTTGAGGCCTACCTCCTGAAATGTCAGTTTCAGAAAATTACTTCTTTTCTTACTTCAAGCCCTGTTGCTAGAAGTTATTTGAGGTTTGGGTTGTTTATTTTTCTCCTTATGGCTAGATAACTGATCAGTTTAAAGGAAATATGCAAGATTATTGTAGAAAGTTTGACATGAGCTGTCTTTACATAATTACTTGCAGTCGTAACTCTGTCTTGGATGCCAAATTATTAGAAGAGGCATGTATCTGGAAGCTTCAACTTTTTTGCCCAGTTTTAACAAGCCTCAAGTGTTTTTGAGAGATTTGTGTCTGGTTTCTCAGCTTTCACAAATCATTTTAAATCAGCAGTATGTTATAGTCGCATGTAACAATTGGATGGATCACTTTCCATGTATTTAGACAAGAGAGAAAGCCAATCATTATTCCACAGTCAAGATCTACTGGGAGAGGAGGATCACTGGGTCTTCTCTCTCATAGGAAATTTATCAGAAAAACAGCCTTGCATCAGGCAGATAGGACCCAGGACTTTTCACACTGGTTCCTTTTTTTGGGGAGATTCTGTGTGCACTCCAAAATGCCTATTTCTATGTAGACTGCTGCAACAAAATGTATGTGTACATAACTAACTATCTATCTATCTATCTATCTATCTATCT
>VXAZ01002093.1:0-36021 GCA_013399875.1 Gymnorhina tibicen | reverse complement strand
AGGGGGAGGTTTTCTCTTCTGCTCACTCTTCCATTTATTTTGATTTTTTTCTTCCCACTCATGCTTCTTGTGTAACTTTACCAACTGTTGCCTTTTGGAACGATCACGCCACTCACATCCTTATCTCAAACTGTACTTGACTATTACAGAAACCTTGCATCCTATTGCTATTCCATTTTAGTGCACCCATATCCGAGTTCAAGTCAAAATGACATGAATTTTATGCAGATTGGTACTTGTGGGATTTGTAGGTGAGTCTCTGCTTCAGCTGGAGAGCTGACACATCTGTGAATATCCACCCCTTCCTCACAGAGTTGGAGGAGTGTAGTGACTTTCAGTGACTGAAGGATTTCTTCAGATTCCAGGAGTTAATTCCTGAGTAATTTAAAGAGAGGGAGCAGTTGGGAAATTATCTTTTTGCAGCTTGGAGGAACAAGAATTACTCTAGTGAAATCCTTGTGAGAGTTGTGTGACTGTTTAGCTGGATGACTGTCTTGAGGAAGAGTGAAAAATATTAGTTTATTAAGCTGCATAAAATTGCTGTTGCCATTTTCATGTACACAATTAATCAAATTTGATTAATTGATCTTCTACAAGTACATCGTAAAATTGATAATTCAGTATTGCACGTTGGAACTGAATTTGTTCAAGAGTTACTCTGCTGTATCTCCAAGTTTTTTCTCCCATTTTTATGTCTGACCATCAGACTGAAAATTATTTTCACAGCCTGGCTAGTGGGGATTCAAAATGTAAGCCACTACATGCCAACTGATCTAACTCCTTTAGCAAACAGTTTCTACTACATTATACATGACCAAGAGTGAATTTAATGAAGTGCTTATGACAATAAGTGCAGTGTCAGCTCATGTTTTATGTAATAGAGGATTAAATATTTGCATGAACTGAGCATAAACTTTGTGGAGCTGAAGATTATTTTATGTATTGCATTTATAGGGATATTTTTGTAAAAGGAAAAGCCACCCAGTGCAACCAAAATGTAACCCAAAATACGTGCAGCAAGCTGAGCTCTGCAATAAGGGATGACCCTTTGTGTCCTGTGCTATTTCCTAAAACGGCAACATTTTGAATGGGAGAATCAAGTCAATGAGTTAATTGGTTTGCCATCTATTTCTGCCTTCTGCAACCAAAAATATTCACGACTACTGAAAGGCGAGATGGAAGTTGGACTGCAGAGATTGATAGCTTTTCTTTGTGTGTTTGGGGGCTATAAATAGGCTTGCACTACTTCAACTTCTCACCAGGGAATAAAGTTTCATCATTTTGTTCAAGTCAATGAACATTGCACAAAGTGATGACTACATACTATGACATGGTGACTTATTTGTGTTTCCCTCAGCAGTATTTTTTGTCACTCTGGTATTTCAGGATCATGTTTACTTGAAGTTGAAACTGCCATAAGACATAGAAGGTTCTGCAGTGTCCTCTGCCCCCTCCAAATGATCTCCATGTTACAAGAAAAGGATGCCAGACTGTTGTTCTGAATTGGCCATTTGTCTGTTATGACTTGATAGTAATCAAGAGAGTGTTGAGAAGCCTCTCTCACATTTATTTGGCAAATCCAATGAAAAATGGCTGTTTGGGGGTCTGCATGTCAGAGAGGACACAGCCAGCCTGGAAAAAAACCTGATTTTCCGTCCCTGCAATAACTGGGATAACAGTTTCTGTGGAAGGTCTGCCATTGCCTGACCTTTTGATTAATGTTTCTCATAATTTCTCTGACACATGCTCCCTGTCACCACCAGTGTACCTGACAGGATGCTGCTCTGAGCCCCTGAAAGTTCAGCCAGAGGAAAACTGCGAGTTGTTCCCTACAAGGATGATGTGGCATAAATCAAAAAATAGGAGGAGGAGAAGACGAGGCAAAGTCAGGTTGTCTTTGAGAGCACACACCTCCCTTGGCTGTGTGAGGACTGAGCCTGCTCCTGTGATTTGCACAGGTGAAGTTTCAGCCTTGACTGGGAAGAGAGGGAGAACAATGTAATTGCCTGCATTTCATTAATGAGCTGTGAGAAACGTTCATTAACTGCTCTGTATTGCTTTGCAGAAACACACAGCTCCATGATGGCATGCCTCCGGTGCCTGTGCCATCCACTGGCTGTAGTAAGATTCAAATGAAAAAGAATTATTTTCCATTTATCAGCTTGTGAAGAGAAAGAAAGTCCTGAGCAGGACTGAGTGATGTTTTCCCTCAGCCCTCGGTGAGGGAAGCTGAAGCCAGAGCTCAGAGAGGGAGGTAGTGCCCTCTTCAGTGTTACAAGGTGGTTTTCATGCACAATTCAGTCTCCATCTGAAGTCCTTTGTATCATCATCAGATAATGGTTTTTTTCTGGGCTAAAGAGAAGAGCTGGGTATATTAAAAGCTCTCACACTCCCTGAGCACTACCTATGTAGCTCGCTGTGGAATTTAGAAAATTAATTAGTACTTACTGGAAATAAGTTGGAAGTTTCAAACTGACTTCTTGGAAAATCAGAAATTCAATTAGTACTTACACTGGGACAGCTGTAGGATCTATGTTCCATGAAACCAGCATTTAAGGACATGAGACCCTGGAGCTTCTCTGAGCCACTGGTCCTTTTCAGAAGAACCAGGGCTGTGCTGTTCATACCCTCTGCTCCAGATTTTCTGAGCACCCTGATGCAATGGGAATCTTTCACCGGCTTTGTCCCTCTGCCAGGGCAAACTTCTGTGGGTCTGGTAGGTCAAAAGGGGCAACAACAAGCAAAACACAGTGATCTCCCACACAGTATTTACAACCTGTATCCCAATGCCCCATAAAGATTTTTAATTTGTAAATGAAACTCTACAGGAAAAGAGTAGGGAAAACACCCCTGTGTTACCAGCGCTGTTTTTAGCAGAAATGCGAAGTACAGCCCCATTTTAGTTACTGTGAAGGAAATTCACTCTGTTCCAGCTAGAACCAGCACAGTAATGATTTGAAAGCATATGAAGGCAGTGTATTTCGCTTTGGTTTAGACTACTAAAGTACCTGCAAAGCATCTTTACTGATGCTGTGCTTTTTCCCCCATATGTGAAAGGATGGTGATAGTCCCTGTGAGAGCCTGCCCTCGTTCCTCAGGCTGGCTGCTCTCTGTCCATGTTAGCCTGCCTGTCTGGCTGTGCATCCACGAATGCAGGTGTTACTCAGCTGTGCTTCCACATGTGTACTCACAGGGAATGCATCCTGAGCCTCACCACCCACTGCACGTCGGGCACGAAGTTGTGATAGCCAACCCTGTCGTTAGCACCACCTAATAATTACCTTTTACACTTTTAATTTACACACATTTCTCTCTCTTGGCTCTTTTATCAGTTGTTCAACTTTTTAGGCATTTTCACATTTGGGAAAGGAAAATTTTCAGAGCCTGACCTCTGTCTGTGTAGATTTTGACTCTCTGGAATGAGTCTGCCACCTTGACTGCAATGCTTCGTTCTGAAAATCTTACTTTGTGTCCCCCTTTCATTTTGTAGCGTGCAAGTTTTTGATCAAGTTTTGTTCCTTAACACGATTTGCTCCCTTAGCAAGTGCATTCTACTGCTTAAGAAATGGTCTTGTGTAGTTGCTTGTGGGCTCAGTGTGAATTATTGAAGGGCCAAGTTGCATCTAAGGTGAGACCTTGCTTATTGTGAACAAGTATATATGGGGGGGGGGGGAATTTGGCTCAAATCAAGTGCTCAGAAGAGAAAAACCCTGTTGTGATGCTGCTGACTCTTGCAATAGTTTTGGTAACAACAGAATTCAGGAAGTCTCTGCTAATAAAGTTTGTGGGGTGTGCAGGTCAGGGCTTTTAGAAACAGCTCCTCAAGTCATTCCAGAAGAAATGGCTCTAGGTACTGGTTTGTCATAATTTCCTCAGAATAATTTGCTTGGGTTTTTTTTGCTTTCAGTTTGATGACCTTCCTCAAGGTTTCCCTGACCTGGCTTGCATTACCCTAAAACTGTTCAATTTTACTGGCTGGTCTTCTTACTTTAATATCTTTCATGTTTTCTTTAAACTGTATCAGTAAAAACTACTTAGTAAAAAACCCGAACCAAACCAAACCAAAACCCAAAAAACCCCAAAAAACAAAACAAAACAAAACCACAAAAAAAACCCCCAACAAAAAAATTAGGTAAAAAAAAAACCCGTAAGCAAAAACCAATTAGTAAAAATCACATTTGAATCAGGTTTGGGGGTTTTTTTTCTCTCTTTTATCTGCATTGGCTATCTCCTAATATTTCGATATGACTGCAGCTTTTTTTCCTGACTTCACCAAATTTCTTGACTTCTCCAGCACAGGTGACCTCTGACTTCTCCAGCTTTTCTGTATAGAAAAGGATTCCTAATTTTGACTGACACTGCATGTTACTGACTATGGATTAAATGCCTGCTGTTGCTACATGAATGCTTTTTAACTCTCACACTCTTAGTACGTTCAAACAATCAGATGGCTCTTGGCAAATTTTTTCATGAAGAACTTGCAGTAGGTTGATCTGTTTTCTGTAGGCTGATCACTGAGGCTGACTCTTTACAAGACAGTGTCTCCTGGCCAGTTTGCTAAGTGTCATGCTCTGAGGCCAAGGTCAGTTTAAAAATTTTCTTTCTTTTTTGGGTGCCTCACAGGAAAACTTCTTCAGCTGTGTTTTCACTATACCCTGTGTAGGTTAGTTTGTAGGGTGGCACAGTCCTCTATGTCTGTAGAACCACCCCTGGTTTTGACTGGATCACTTTGGTGTAGCTGCCATCAGTCACTGATTGTCTAAAAAGCTACAATCTTACGTGTGCAGGACAGCACTTTGAAAAGGGTGGTGAGGATAAAATACTAAAATTAATTAAAACAGATCCCTGTTCCTTTCCCCAGTCACTTTGGTCAATCAGATCCTTGCCCTGTGCTGGTATAAACCTGAAGATATCTGAAAAGAAGTCCAATGATCTGCCACAAAGATCACTGGAAGGAATGGAAAAAGCTCTCATGATTTAGAATGTACAGCCTTTGGAGTATGCACAGCAATTTTATTCAGGTTTGAATGGAGCTGAGCATGAGGAATCAATGATGGCCTCAATTCCTTGATGCACTGCCACAGGGCACACAAGTAATTGGTAGCTGATGCTAGTTGTGTAAATGCTTCAGTTCCAGTAATATAAGAGAAGTCATTATGGGGGGAAATATTTAAGTTCATAGTGAAATTTGTAAATGTCTTTATTTGAAGAGGATTATTTTTCTTAGGCAATGTGAAGTGCAAACATAAAAACTAGAGAGCAGTGGTAAGATTGGCATGCTGAATGATCAAAATCTTCAGTTTCTACAGCTTCAAATTCTTATTGCATTTACATCTTATTGACTCAGTAACCTTTTAATATTTTCCTTGATATTTGATTTAGTGGTAAATAATCATTCTTAAAGACCTACTTGGAGATAACAGCCTGATTTCAATGACACTGTTTATCTTTATTACTTTCTCTTCCAAGGTTATTTGGCACTCATAAGAAAGATAGCTAGAGATTTAGGGTTCATCGATAAAGCAAATTCAGGCAATATGATACTCATCTTTATTTAACCAAGGCAGTGATGAGAGTCCACTGTGGAAGAAATTTTTTCCTTCATTCTGGTGTGATCAGAGTCTTTTTGATGGCCTCTAAGTGGCTGACAAAAAGAAAATAGTCATGTGTCCTATGAGGAGTAGAAGGACAAACCAGCTTAGCAAAAAAGGTTTGAGCTCACATGAGAAAGTGAAATGCATTTTGTTCAGGCCATAAAAGATTACTTTAAAATACAGAAATTGATGAAGAGGCAGAGCAAGTGTCAATTTGTTCTGACTATATAGTTCCAGATCCCTCGGAATGCCTGACAACTTTAACAGAGAGCAGGCACTGGAAATACACTAGGATTTTAAATTTTGTTTGAAATAAGGAAAGTTCCCCTCTTCTGCTAGGTCTCCAGAGGACTTTGTGTACAGTCTTGTCATAAATTATCATGGAACAATTTTTACCAAGCACAGTAGAAATTGCTGCCTTTTCCATGGTCCTCTAAAGGGCGTTTCTAAAGACCACTCAAACAGCAGCAGCAATTGTCTCTGCTGAGATGAGACACCTCCAGGCTTGGAAATGCCCAAGACAATGGAGCAGGTCCTTCTCTTGCTGTGATCATTTATAGTTTTTGTTATAATGATGTTTAGGAACCACAGAGAACAACTTATCTTCCTCCAGTCATGCCTCTTCTCTGTTTTTTTTCCATATGTTACTTGTCATGCTCCTTCACGACTTTTTTTACAGTTTGTCAGCTGCTTAGCTGATCTAGAGACCTTCCCAGAGCATCCTTGTTCTAGCATACCCAGTTTTAGGATTTTTGGAGCGAAAACGTTCCTCTCTCTTTACACTTGGCATGACCAGGTCTTGCACACATCAGGAAGATGTCTCTGTCAGATGCTTGTGACTCGGAGCATGCAACTTCAGGTCATTTTGGAAAAGGCTTTAAACAGTGTGTCTGAAGAGCTTTTCTGCATATGATTACCAATATCCTTGTGTTGTCTCAGTCTCCAGCCAGCCCCGTGTCTGGTGATGAGGTACTGCAGACATGCACTGCAGGAATGCTGCCTGGAGAGGAGGTTTGACTGCTTGGACACAACACTGATAATGGTTAGATGGGGAGCAGAGAGAGAGAATTCAACCAGTTCCATTTACATCAGGAATTCTAGTTGCTGCTAGACCAAGATTTTATTTTCATCTCTTCCCCCTTTTCACAATTTCATTTCTGCGCTTGTTAGAACTATGAGGGGGGAAAAAAAAATCTGTTCTCCAATTCTTCAATGGGGTATTTAACACCTTGGCACTGTCACAGCTGAGTAAGACCGTGTATACTGGTTTCATAATTAAGTGAAAGGCATTTAATTCCTCAGTTTTGCAAGATATTCATCCTCCTTTGAGCCTGTTTTAGTGGCAGTTTTTAAGATGGTGGGGTTCTGGCTTGTGTGAACACTTGTTTTTCCCTGTGTGTAAACCTCAGATGTAAAACTGGCTGGAAATTCTGAAATTCTGAACACAAAGCTCTTCTCTTCTGTCTATTTACTATTTCTCATTAGACTTATCTGAAAGATTGGTAATTGAGAGGGATCCACCTTTTCTTTTGAAGCTCTCTGTCAGTGGAAGCATCCCAGACATACAAAAAACTATTTACTTTTAATTGTTCTTTTGAGTTTCGCCAAGGACTTGCCTGTTGCCATGGAAACTTCTGAGCATGGAGAGATTGAGCAGCCCCTGTCCAGAAGCCATTTGTCAGATAGCAGCCATATATATGTAGATATATATATTTTTTTAAACAAATAATACATAATTCAAAGGTGACAAACCACAGCCGGCAGCTAATGATCTTTGTAAGGCTAACTGAGGACGTAGGAGAAAGGAGTTTCTTCATCCTTCTGTGGTAATTCCCTGGTCTTTCTCTTTCTTCCTTCAGGCTATTGTGATTTCGTGTAGATACCATAACTGACTCCCCTTAAGTGATATTTCCTACTTCCAGCTTTCATTCAGAGATGAGATAATTTCTCTTTAGCTCTGTCTAGTGCTCTCGGGCTACCAGGACATAAAACATCACAGAAAGAGCCAAAGTTTCAGGTAGCTGTGCTCTGCTAATAGGTCTCTGTTTCCAAAACGTTAGTTTAGGTGAAAAATCCTGGATGCTTTCCTGAAATTCCAGCTTCATCAATCATAAGCTACCTCTGGAATCTTGCCAGACTGGACTAGAAGCTGCTGAGCATGGAGCAATTGAGAATGCAGCCCTGGTGCCTGAACACCTCTTTGATACACAGGCCAAAATGTCTCTTCCCTGAGGAGCTCCACAGCTTCTTGGATGGCCCAGGCACGCAGGAGGGATGGAGAGGCAGGTCGTTTCGCCAGGAGTCAGTCCCTACTAGTTCATCCACAGACACTTAGCACGTTGATGCCTCTGTTCGAAAGTGAAACCCCTGTAATGCAGTACTGGAAGTCTCAGCTTTGATTTGGGCTACATGGAAAATTTTGACCTTTAAAAAGCGCTGACTTTACTGGCTGTCATGTGGCTGTTAGTGGTCCTCAGACACTGGTTGTTTGGTGAATTGTTTGGAAAAGAACTGAGAAGATCTGCACATTGCCAACTCAGTATCAATAATATATAATATACTAATAATATAAAAATATAATTATCTTTTTCTTCTGGACTAAAGGAATGTGTTAGCACAGAGCTCATAGAGCAGGAAAGATGGTCTTCCAAAGAGTAATAAACCAGATTTTTATGAGTACTGCAATCAAGAATATAAAAAATGGAGAGCATCTAATTGCTCTTTTTAAAAGCTGTTAGTAACTAGCAGTGGTAATACAAATGTAAAGAGCATGGGAAACACTAGAAGACAATTTTGAAGCACACATTGCATTTGTCTGCGGAGTGGAAGTAAATCCAAGTGTGAAATGTATGAAACATAAAGGCTCAACAGGGAGAATGTAAACCCTATCCTTAAGTTATAGAAGTTTAATCAGCTATATCCATAAAAGACAAACTCAAATAGCAGAGCAAGGGAAAAAAGTCTATTTTGTAATACACTGAAACAGTGTAACATGAAGAAGACAAAGTGTAAGCTTGCAGTGTATAATTTACACTTATTTAAAATAAATGTTTTAGTTGAACCTGTTCAGAACACTCAGAATTCAGTTAATAAGTCCATTAAAGCTAAAGTGATAAATTCAAGATTTGAAGGAGAATTAGAGCAAACCCATTTAGAAATGCTTAGTAGATTAAGGAATTCTATAAAGGTAGCTCATCTATGGATGCAACAAAACCTTTTGATATCACTTGTTTTTCCTGCTGCAATTACCCATTTTCAGTTGATTCTGTGCAATCATTGTTCTGGATTGTTAAATTCACTGTAACTTGTGTCTGTCAGGTTTAAGAGTTAAGAAAGAACACTTGAATACCTGGGGGTATGAATTCAGCCAGCAGGGTTATAACCAAAGTCTGCATTTGAGAGTGGGGGTTTTACAATCTACTTAGCTAAACATGGGCAGTGTAGTTTTATTGCATTAAAGAGAAAGCAGAAAATCACATTCTTCCTCCATTCTAGATGCTTTGAGTTCTGTGTAATCAGTGAGTGTCACTGTTTTCATTTAGATGATGAAACTGAACTTTGGAGAATGAAGTCTGGAAGAAGTGTTAACAACATATGCATCATCATTGCCCTAATAAAACCAGTAGATACCAAGACCTTCTCAGGTCTGGGTACCTGGAGGAATTGGACTCAGATGTCAAAAACCAGCAGTGATAGGACTTCGGGCTACAGACTGTTGTGAGATAGATCTGTCTAGAACTGACCCAAAAGACCAGGAAAATCTGGATGAGGTGTAACTTCCACTTTGCTCTGTGAAAAAAGGAAGATTCTTTAGTGATGAAATCAGCACAAAACTGAAAACAATTTCTGCCTCAGTTTCCCACTTTGTCTTTCGAAGAATCACAAAGTCAGGGGTGGGAGCTGCAGTAAACCTTCAGCAATTCACTGTAGGTCAAGGGAGATGGATTTCCCTTCCTTTATGAAGCCTGACTGTATGTTTGTGGTTTCCTGACACAGTGTTCTGCTTTATTTATGTGACCAGCAGGTTCCCGGAGCAGTGACAACTTTCTCTCTCATGTGACTGTCATGTTTTGCAGCGTGGTGGTTGCCCTGGACAGGCTCTGTTGCTACCTGAGAGAAGGAAAGAGTGTATTCCTTTTGTAAAGGGTTCTGCTTTGCCCTGCCTCCAGACAGGGGCAGAGCCCACACTGAAAATGTGCAGATTGTACATATACCTTCTGTCTCATGTGGAAAGGAAAGCTGAAGAGCTCAGGAGGCCAAAAAGCTACTCCCTGGGAAGGCTTCAGAGTTGTAGCACTTGTGACATCTTCTCCTAAGGACTGAGCTGGAGAAGCAAACCAGTCCAAACCTTCCTGCGAGTGAGCAGCCATCCTGTGTTCTGCACTAGTCCAAGAGGGAGAAGGCTTTTCTGAGGGAGCATCTGGAGTATCTTTGATATTGGCAGTGCACTGGTCCCCTTCTTTCAGGGTTCTCTTCTCTCACATAAAAATTTAGGAAAGGGAGGCCCCCTTATCTGCAGACACAGTGGGCCCACTGGCAGCAAGATCTTCCCCTTCTTAGCTGCATATTATCTGTCTGTCCAAATGCCTGAAAGAACTTAATCATACACTTTCACAGAAAATATTTCTAGAGTATGACATTTGGCAGAACATAGCCCACCTGCCCTGTGTTTCAGCTGGACCTCAGAGGTCAGAGGGGCTGGGCATGGCTGGGCTCCATTTCCGATTAGAACCAGTTCAGTGCTGTAAGTCTGGTCATGTTCAATATGGTATTTCACCAACAGTGTGATTTATTGATTGCTGTGACACAATATGGGTCAGAAATCACCACGGCACTAATATCAGAAAGGGTAAGTCAGTGGTATCACCACAAGAATGAAGCATATTCTAGAGGCATCCTTATGGGGGAGGAGATGGCCCTTCAGTGGTCCCAGAATACAAAGCTGAGTCTCCTCTGACCTCCCTTCCCTCTTAAGTCACAAGTGTATTGTTTACTTTGCGAGTGGGAAAAAGGTAAAGTTCTAACTGATATCATTTCCCAACCAGCTGGAATTTGTGGGACTTCATTCACACATGTAATGCATATGTTTTATTTTGTTGGCATATGAGAGGACGTGAAAAGCAGAATGTATTTTTGAGTTAATGAAGCAAAGTGCAACTTTTGGTCACTGTTTGGACCCTTCCTTGGCTTAGTGCCCGTTGGCTGCATTGTTTCAAACAGAGCATGACCACAACACCTCTGTGCCACTTCATCCTTTGTTTCCTGCCTCTGTCAGGGCAGCACACCAAGCTCCCTCAGTGTCCCTGCTCCCGGGGCTGCAGATTGCTTGTTTCTGGTAAATTACTGCCCCCACAGACACCTTTCCTTGCTGAGCTTTGTCTTTCAGTATTTCTTCCAGTATTTTCTCAACAACATTCCTGTTGTGAATTTCAGCACAATCTCCAGCACCCTTAGGTTTGGCACAAACTCCCTGCATTACTTGCTGAAGGACTGTTTTTCTAGATTTTCCCCGTTCATTTCTGAGCTCATGAAATTCACTTGCCTGTTGCCTTTAGAAACCACTGGGATCTTTTTGTATTATGTATCAATGCCCTCACTGGAACTCAGTGTACCAGGTTGTCTTCAGAAAGAATGTCATCAGAAGTACGCACAGTCATGCCAAACACAGTACTTATTCCTTTTTCTGTACATTGAGTAAGCAAAGCACGGCCTGGGGACGGTAACTTACGTGGGTTGCAAGGGCATGAAAACCGTTTTAACATCAGTTCGCTCCTGCCTTTGCGAACCAGTTAAGCGCAGGGTTGTCTAAGCTGTCCCTCTGTTTCCTAATTTTAGGCATCAAGATCTCATCATCCACACATGAAGATCTCGGGACCCAAATAGCTGCAGCGTTGGAGTTCAACACGTTGGAGAACAGGTATTTAGCAAAATTCCCCCCAGACCCAGGTCCTGCAGAAAGACTCTCCAGGTACTTGATTCAAATATGGTCTGTAAAAGCCTTCATCCTTTATCTTGTCATCCCTCCATCATTCTTCTGCTGTGTTGCCACATTCCTAACCCTCCTTTGTGCAACACATAGTTCTGGGCCCTCCAGTTCTGGGAACTGTCTAGAACTCCTGTGAATTTTTTGCTCTTTTTGGTCATTTTTTTAAAGGTGAAAATCCCCTTTTGTTATCTTTGCCTCGTCTGTGTCTCCTGTCTAATTCTGCTATCCTACTCTTTCTTTAGGATGTTTTGGTAAAACCAATATGAAGTGTGTGAAACCTAGTAATTCTGAATTAGATGTTTTTGGTTTTGATGTTGTTGTTGTTCTGTTCTTTTTTTTTTCTTTTCTCTTTTTTTTTTTTCTCAAAGGAAAGCTCTGAATTACTGAGGTAAAAAGCTCGTTCTGGAAGTGGAGGAACTGTGGAATTTTAGAAGTTGGTAAAATTAATGACAGATCATATGCCCTAGAACGTTTCCTTTCCCAGACAGTGTAAGTTTTTTGTGACAAGCATGAGAAAATTGTGAGAAAAAGTACTGCTATGCTTGTAAAGCATTTTCGGGTGCAGAAACGTGTCTTTTGCTACACTGTTATACAAGTTACTTTAAATGTGAAGTTGAAACTGTTCATGCTGGACCTGATGACAATTTTGCTTCACATTCTGTTCAGGTTTGACAAAATTCCTGTTAACCTATAATAAACACAGTTCTATTGTTATGTCCGAGCAAGGCTGCATAAAAATAGATTGATTAAAGGCATAATGAAAAAAACCAAACATACAACAAATTCATCTAGAATTCATAGGCTGGGAATTTTTGTGCTTCATCCAAATCTCTAATTTAAGTTTTTTAATGACCTGTACCAATACTCTCAGCAGCACATTGTAGGTCAAGATGTGCTGAGCAGCAGCTGTGATAATATAAGGATATTTGCTCTTACCAGGGACAGAGAGAGTGGGAGACGAAAGCGCTGAGGAAAAATACAGTAATTTGCTAAAACTTGATTGCTGAGGTTTTTTTTTTCCCCCATTATTCTTTTGAGTGGGACAATCATGTGGTGGCAGATGCCCAGGTACGTTAAACTAGATGTAGCTGAGCAAATAATTCTTGCAAATCTTTTGTAACAAAGAAAAGATGATCAAGTTCTTCATCGAGTACAACCCAAATGTTTTCCTCCCAAAATGTTCTGAAAATACTGATCGGCTTTTACTAGGAAATTTAGATTTCCTAAGCATCATTCTTTCCTCTCTTAACAACTTTCATCTACTAATTTCCACCTAAATTCTCCCACCAGGCAGTTCTAAGCAGTGCCACCCTTTCCCCTGACAGTAGTTACCTCTGTGTTTGATGTCTGAAAATGCCACTTTTGCCCCAGAGCAGTTCTCTGTGTTTTAACATGTGTGTGCACCAGCAGAACCCACCACATTTGCACTTTTATTATCTGTTCTGCAAGACTCTCAGCTGCTGCCTGTTCCAAGGAGCAGCGGCAAGAGTGGGACATGGCTACTCTGAAATGGTCCTAATTACTCCAAAATGGCTGGGCCAGGTAAGTCAGAGCTGGCAACGTGCCCTGTCATAGGAATTAACTTTCTCTAATGGCTGAACAGGCAGTGAGTAGGTCTGCTCACTGTTCACTTCTCTGAACCTCCTCATCAGAAACTCAGCATTATTCTAATTTTTTAAACTTACTTGTAGCACAGAATTTCCCTTTTGTGATCGTGAGCTTTTATGAGCTATCCAGTAGCAGCCAGCACACTGGTACAGAGCTGACCAAGCTGGTTGGTAGCAGAAGGTACAACACATTGATTTTTAATGTCTTTGTCCTCCTTACTTAACTCTTGTTTTGAGGAGTTGGTTTTTCTTCCTCTTAAGCTGCTGATGCTTAATAGTATCTCTGGAGTTTGTCCTAAGGGCATGCTGGAGTATTTCAGATCATCTCTTTAGTGACCCTCTGCTTTCTCCTAGCTACCCAGTGCACTATGAAGTCTATTAATTTTCAAAATAAGGAAAGGGATGTAGGAAAAGAACACTAATTATATGTGAGCCACAGGGCATAAAAGATGACATTTTCCAAGACACAGGCACTACTCCTTTTACAGCTAAAACTGTTGTATTTCCATAGAAGCACCTGAAGCTCTCATCTCTCATAAGAGAAAAGGTAACACAAAGCCAAGAAATCAAAACACATGTGATGGTGCACAGGTACCATTTAGTAAGAAACAAGGAGAGGTAGAAATGGAAGGTAACAAGGAGATCTTATCGCTAATACTGCTTAACTTCTGGCTGGCTGAATTTGAACCCTTTGGAAGGCAACCATTAGTGAACCTCATCAGTGATATTTTGCCACCTTTTCTAAAGGAATGACTCTTCTGCAAAGAAAAATCAGGCGTGGATGACAAAAGGTCCACGGAGTGCTGTACATGGAGTGGATGTTGCATTCAGTGTGCTCAAATATGAAGTGTTGGTGGGGATTACTCCAAATCCGTTGTCCTCACAGAGTGATTCATAAGAGCTTTAGCAGCAAAGACATTTCATAAGTAAAGATCTAGAAGGACTCACTTACTAAAAGGAGAGATTTTAATTCGTTAGGTGAGAGAGTTTATTAACCAAACACAGAAATTGGCATCTTGGTTAAAAAAACTTGACTCCCTGCAGAAAGGGAAACTATTTCAGCTGAGAGGAAAAGACAGATAATTTCATGAACACGAAGGAATGACCAAGGTTTGTAAAGAAAGATCTAGTCTGTCTCAGCCCTACAGGTCTTCAAAAGGCCAGGTTGGTGTTACAAACCAGAACGTGTAGTAAGAAACAGACTTTTACTCATTAAAATGAGTAATCAGTGAGTCTCTAGCAAAGAATGTGTTAGGAAAAGTGATGAGTCAGTCTGCCAGTGGGGGAGCAATACCACTACTGATTGAATTTAGCCATAAGTAGTTTAAAAGTGCTTTTTTCTTCATTCTTCACTTAAGTCTCTGTAGTTGCTTCTATACTGAATGCAACGAATGCTTTTACTTGCATTTTACTTTGACATGGCTTGAGCTAAGAATGATTTTGCAGTAAACTGGCTAGCACAGCATTCTCCACACAGCAGCACAGTGAACTTAACCAGCCAGGATGGTGGGACTCTACCTGCCTCCCTCCACACTGCACAGAGTATCCCAAGGTACCAAGAGATGTCCCAGCAGGAGGGATTTAGCAACTACAGCAGTGGCACAAATGCTATGAGAGTAAACAACATCTTCTAATGAGTGAGAGTATCCAGGAAAGCTTACTGGTACTTAGAAAATCACCTGGTAGCATTAATTTCTGCAAAGACTTTTCAACAGTGACATCAAAATCTTATATAACAAGACCCAGAGAAGGGGGATTTTATGCTGACTATTCAGTCTTTGGTTCTCTTTTCTTACAGGAATTCAAATGCTGCATAGTGCAGTCCTGCCTTGAGGAGAGAGAGGGTTGGTGTTGCACAAAGGAGAGACTGGTAGAATTGACACAGTTCTCTGGTAAGGTCAGGGGGCTGATGTGCTTCCAGGGCCTGGGTTTCCTTTGGAGCTTTGGGGTTTTTTTCTGTGTTGAAATATTTGGAGAGATTGGATAAATGGTGCTTACACTTATAACTTTTCTAGTAATAAACAGAGTTTATAGTCTGTGATCTACAGTCAATTGATGGCTGCTGTTACAGCAGGATATAAAAATTACATCCACAGTAGTTCAATAGGTGTCTGCCTTGGAAACATTCTGGGTGGAGGGGAGAGCCTCAAGCATTGACATATGTGCTCTCACACAGTTGTGAGGGCAAATTTAAGGGCAAATGTCATGCTAGTGGAGAGAAATAGGTTGGAAAATGCAAGTGTAAATAGATCTTTGAAAACTAATTATGATTCAGCAAATATTCATACTGGATACAGTAGCATAAAAGTCTTTAGATTTAATCGGCAGACCTTAATTCAAAGCCCATTCCTGCTATGACTTGGAAGGTATTAACAGCAGAGCAAGGACAGTCCTTTTCTGATTACAGAACTCCAGTCAAAAGGACATCAAGATGTTTGTGAGAGATGTGTATAAATTACTTTGGAATTCAAATGAATGAAGTATTAACGAAGTGGTAGCGATGTAGTAAAGTAGTAATGAAGTATTTAAAGAAATTCCACTTTTTAACATGTTTGATGGATTCTTACACTGCCATGTTAGAGGAGAGCGGCTCCAGAAAGAGCTGAGTGATCAAGGAGGATTGAGGTGCATGAGACAGGGAGCTGCCCTTATTGGCACGTGTTCCGTGCCCACTTCTGCCCCCTACCTATGGAAATTGGGAGCACCTCACCTCTGGGTCGTCACTAGTTCATTAATTTGACTATGCATATTAGCCTCGGAATAGCCAGTTTTGAATTCCTCTGCACAAGGAGACTTGAAATTGAATCCTTACTGTTCTTTCTTTATCACAGACACACAGTGTGTGTCAGGTCAGTAATGAGCAGCACAAATCTTCTAAACAGGTTAAAACATTCTCATTTTTTGTTCAGGTTGCACAAAATTTTGGGTTTGGTTTCTCCAGAGAGAAGATTATCCATGTCATGTTGGACATGACTATAATGAAAATATCATTAAAGCTGGGTTACGTTTGCTTCCCCTACAGCTATTTTTTTAGGTTCACTACAGCTGGTTTGATTTCTTTAAGATTTCCACCAAAAGAGTTCTCAACTCTCATATTACTGGTGTCTGTTTGGAGCCCTCAGTTTACCTTAACCAGAGAATGTTGCTTCCTTGAGTCAAAATTAAGGCTTTGATCCCCTGTCCCAGTGATCCAACTTGTCCTTTATTTCAGCCTCATATTCCCGCTGCATCACTGAGTTTTTAAAACACAGGTATAAATATAAGTATCACAGACTAAACAGAACATAATTCTATTACAATGATAGAATCTCTTTAAAATCACTGTTTTATTCAGTGAAAGCAATCTGTGACATGATACCATCTAATGATATCTAAAGGGTAACACTTCAAAGGAGTCTTCAGTGCATTAATATTGTTTCAGTGCTAGTATACTGTGAAAAAAAAAAAAAAAAGGAAAAATATTTAATCCTTGTAGGGAAAAAAACTAAACAAACCTCTTCCCAAAACTCAACAATATTTTCCCTTCCTGATACCTTTACTGGTAAGAAGAGATGTACACTTCTGGGTGAAAGAGAATTGTTTCATCCTCAGTTATGATCATTGTTTCTCCCAGATCTAATTTGCTTGCATCATAGATAGAAAAATGTTTTAAATTCAAATGTTTGCAACTCATGATTTAAAAAATAGAGTTTCAGGAGTTTATATTTTCAGGTTTTTGAATACCTGAGAAATACAACTTTGTAATCCTTTAACACTGTGGAAAACACTGAATTTTAGCATAAAGACTGACTTATTTAACATGCAAACAGCCAGCATACTAATGAGAGAAAAATTTAGCCTGAAGCTGTCCTGATTTTGTAGACAGAATAAGTGTTAGAGCTGTTGGTTATACACCTATGTATTGTTCTCAATGGTCATGTTTTCATTTTAAAAGGGACCCATACATTTCAAATGTATTTGAATGCTACGTTGAAGGTTTATATTGCTATTAAATAATCCCCTGAATACAGTACAAACATAATATTCGACTTCATAAAACAATTTTCTTTCACCAAAGAAAGGACTGGCAGTTTTTAAGCACCTGGTCCTCAGCCTCAAGGCAGTGACTGTTTTGTTTATTTTCTTGTTTGATTGGGGTCTTTTTTTTGTTTGTTTGATGGAAGAAAGCAAAGGAGTATCTCAATCCACTCTAGCAGTAACAAAGGAAGACAAGTGATGTGTTTCAATTGTGTGGCTCAGGGTGACTGCTGGGCAAAGAGACTGGCTCTGGTGTTAAGGACAGATTCCCTGTGACTTCCATGGGCTCTCACTGGGCCTGTACAAACAAAACTCCCACTATCCTTCCTCCTGGTCATTCCTGGTATTTTCATCTTGAAATGTCAACAGAAACTTGCAATTCGCTACTGATTTCCTTCAGCTGCAAAAAACGAAATACTGTGTTTAATTTCTTGTTCTGAGCCTTTAGCTGGAAGATTTTCTCTGAGCCTCTGATGAGTACCATTAAGTCTTTTAGCCACACCTTAGGTGAATTTATCTAACAGGCTTTCTATGTCTCAGTGTGGTTTCTATGCCTACAACAAGGATATTAAATTAGCAAAATCTGAAAATGAGCACAACTAATTTCAAGATGTAATTAGTTCTACCACAGCTGATCTTTGTGGAGGTATCTTGCAATGCAGCTGCAGCAGAAAAGGGGGAGGGAGGCAACATGATGTCCAGGAGGTGGTGGTCTGTGTGGAAGGCTTGTAAAGGCAGCTCACAAATGAACTGAAATAGTGTCATAGTGATGTCCTTGAGAGGTGGCATATACCTGCTGTGATCCACCCAAGTTATAACCTTTAAAATGTGCAAGGTCTTTTTAATTTTGAAGTGTTTTGCATAGCCCTCTCAGTAACTGCAGGACAGTCAGGGGGTGTGTGCACTCTTTCTGCATTACCAGCTCCCGTGGTCCACACAACGCACACCCCTGCCAAGGGTACCGGTAAACTGTTTGGGTGCAAACTGTAAACCCACTACCAGCATTTGTGGGTGTGGAGCTTGATGTAGCACAGGCTTTTCAAAGCAGAAATGAAGAGGCATAATCACTATTTCAGGCTGGCACAGAAAGCAGGACAGGTGTGTGGCTTCTGCAGGAAAAAGACCTTTGTTTGGTAGTTATATTTACTTCTCAAAGATGATTCTCTGAGGTGAAGGTGAGGCCACCCCTTCTGCAGTGGCTTTTGTAGGGACCTGTAAGCAGTTACAGCAATCCTAATCTGCTCTGCAACTACCACAGAAGCACAAGGAAGGAATAACCAAAAAAGGGAGTGGTGAAGCATGATTTCTAAATGCAGTTAATTTATTACTCTTCCATCACCTCCTCTTCATTTAATTGCTACCTGAGCAAGCGGGACACTAAGTTTACAGGGTCAGCAAGTTACCTGGGCAGCCTTGGCTGAGTACAAGAAAGGCAAAAGGGGTAACTTAAACCCAGAATTCAATAGTACATATTAATTCTCATTTTCACTGATAAGGCCCTTTATGGCTCATTTTCAATTAAGTGCCAACATGAAAATTAAAACTCCAAGTGGGAATTTAAAACAGGAGTGAGGCAGAGGAGTTAGTGTTGTTCCTGCTCATCTTCCTTTTGTGCAGAGAGGCACAAAACAGTGGAGGGAGAGTACAAAGACAGGACACCTGCCTGGTGCTGGGACTACACAGTAGGTAGGAGTTCTGTTCCCTGTTTGACTTGGGAAATCATTCCTACAGCTTTCACACACCTTTCATGACCCCATGCTGAGCTACATCAGAGAAACCATCAGTCATAAAAACGAACTTTATTCAAAAGCAAAAAAAAAAAAGAAAAAATAAGTTATTAACCCTGTTCTAGCAGATCAGCTGTGCAAACGTTGGTGCAGGGAAAAGAAGAAGAAGAGATGTGGAAAAATTATTTTCAGAAACAGAATCTATGCTGCCTTGAACTGAGTGACCTTGACCTAATGTAGTCTACTGCACATCATGTTCAAGCCTGAGAAGATATTTCCGTGCTCTGGTTTTGGATTTGTGGGTAGGATTTAGCCTTGGGCTTCAGTGAGTGGTCATGGTGAGGACTCAGGTTTAACACCAGCAACAGGACAGCTTTAGGCAGAGAAGCCTCAGGCCTCTCATTTATGCAATTAAAGAATACATTTTCAGCAAATGTTTCTCTTTTGGTTTTGCCAGCAGTTGAACAGGTGCTTAGGCATTTTACTAAGGAAAACTTGGTTTTGAAAGCTGTTACTGCACACTACAGAACCTGCAGTTACATGCTGAAAGGACACCATAACTTTTGCTTGTTTGGAATTTATCACAGAATCAAAAAACCCTCCTGGCACCTCTGGAGCTCCCTAACCTGGTTGAAGAAGGACCAACTCCAAAGATAGTTACACTGGTCCTTTTCCAGTTACTTGCTATGTATCTCTCAACATTAGGGCATCTTCTTACAAATCTACCAATACTTTAAAGAATCACAGAATACTCTGAGTTGGAAGGGACCCACAAGGATCACTGAGTCCAACTCTTAAGTGAACAGCCCACAGAAGTGAAACTAAAACTCAGCTTTCAGTCCCCACATACCACACACTTTTGTTTCAAGGACCATGCACAGCAGGACAAGCATCCACTGTGGAAGTGTCCGGTGAGCTGAATGACAAACAAATTGTAAAAACAATGAAAGGGATCCCCTGATAGCTGAGTTGTGCTGTAGAGATGAAACACTCATAAAAAATGCTGAGAGAGAAAGTTTGGGGGGGTTCTCTTTGAAGCAAATTTTTAGCAGTCCTGCTTTTCTTTCTTACTGCTGCAGTACTCCAGTCTGAAGTCTTGCAGGGCACTGCAATTCACCAGCCTGTTATTAAAGCTGCCTTGAGGTTAAAACTGACTGGGAGTCTTCAGAAACACTTCTTATGAAAACTGGTTGGTTGGTTGGTTTTTTGGGGGTTTTTTTGGCTTTGGTTTTTTTTCCCCCCACATAAAACAACTCCTTTTACAAGTGGTTTCAGCAAGATTTTATTTGGAAGGGGCTTCTTCTCAGCCTCAGGCTTATCCTTGATGGAGATTGCTGGCAATACCCCCATGTCTCCTCCCTCACACAAACCAGCACCACACCAGTTCCCCATCCCCACACTCTGCTGAGTTGTCTGATTTTGGGAGGGGAAGGACTGGAAACTGAATCTTTCCTGTCCTGCTGGGACATTTTGTTTGATAAAAGAAAAAAATTTCAAATCTGGTCAGTTTAAATGAGCTTCGGCTTTCTTGCTTAGTATTTGAGATATCAGAAGAAAAGATGTAGTGATTTTGTTTTTGCAGACTTAATGGTATTTTTATTCTAGAAATAGCTGCTACTGCTTTTTAAACAAGAAATTTAAAGATCACATATTATTTCTCATGAATATCTTCTATTACTTCTCAGTTTCATGGGAAAATGTTGAATTTCCCCTAATCTGAGTTTGTAAGTACAGCATAAATTTTGCAGTACTCAGACACTTTTTTCCTTCAGTCTTTGCTAACATCCATATTTCCTGTTCACATTTGTATTTCAGCAGATTTCAACAGATTCTTATTCTGAACTCCTATTTCACATTGACTGTGCTTTGTCTGTTCGTTTTACCTTTATCACCTCTCTCACAACACAGGGAATTCTCAGAGATGTCTTGGTCCGTATATTAACACATCCCTTCAAAAGACTATGGAGTGACAAATCAATTCTTGTGTTAAGCATTTCTCTATTGGCTTTCTTAGGGACTGCAAGAGTATATAGGATTGATTTCAGGGGTAGAATTTATTCTCTTGAATCCCTTTCAAAGACATCAACAGGTTTTTATTGACAATCTTACATTCGGAGTATATCAAAAAGCCCTCGAGGGGAAACATGTTGAAAATGTCAAGTAAGAAGTATTTTACTCACAGTCTGTCTCCAACAGGGATTTCTTAATTACCTTATTTTCTGCACAACAGCAGGTCTTGGCACTGGTGCTACGAGAACCGTGGTGTACCCCCATGAATTTGTGTCAGGATCACAGGGATTAAGGGAGCTGGTCCCTGTCACAATCTTTTATGTCAGGAAGCTAGTTTGTCATATTTCTGTGGGCTTTTGCTGGTTCTGCAGGACAGCTCAATGAATAACGAAGCTTATGTGAAAGTTACTGAGTTTAGAAGTACTTCCAGTCTTTTCAGTTTCCTTAAATGCCTTTGCTGCCTAAGGGCACTAAGAAACCACTTACATTTCAGTGTCTGGCAGAAATGACCATGACACATGGGAACAGAAAGGCTATGGACTGGTGCAAAAATAAAATTTCAATTGTGGTGGATGTGCTTACAGCTGTGTGCAGTATCACACTGTTTGGAATGACAAAATTCTGCTCACTGGAGAAAACCTGTGGTGGGTTGGCCACAGCTGGATCAGAGCTGCCCACCAGAGCCACTTTACCAAGTTTTCTCCTCAGCTGGACTGAGGAGAGAAAATATCACAAGAGGCTTGTGGGTCAAGATGAGGGCAAGGAGAGATCATTCACCAATTATCTCACAGGCAAAACAGGCTCAGCTTGCGGAATTTGCTCATTTATTACCAGTCAAATCAGAGTAGGACAATGAGAATTAGAGCCAAATCGTAAAAGACCCTCCCACCACTTCCTCTCTTCTTCCCAGGCTTACTTTTATTCCCAATTTCTCTACCTTCACCACCCTCAGCAGCCACAAGGGCACAGGAAAAAGGGGTTATAGTTAGTTCACTTTATGTTGTTTCTGCAGTTGATGCTGTGCAGTTTTTTCTCCTTTCTTAGGTGCCTTCCCCTCAAGGGCGGGTCATCACACCAACACACCCATCCAGCATAAACCAAGCGTGCCTACAGGTGAACTGAACTGGCACTTCTACTTTTATGTAAGTTTAATGCAAATGTTTGGTTTCTTTTTAAACAAAACACAGGGAATTACTCTCGTAATAGGTAGCAGCCCTTTATGAAAGACACGCCTTCGACATTTATTATTTATTACAATAACAATGAGTTGTCTGAGGTGTCACGGGTGTGGTAATTTCCACTAGTTTCCACTAGGCCATTGACTGTAGGAGCAGAAGGTCCTCATCTCCCTCTGCGAAATGTGTCCCATTGCTCAAAGCCAGCCACAGAAGCATTGTAGATTAAATTCAAAATCCTAATTCAACATTAAGTTCTTGGTTCTAGTTGAGCAGAGCTAACTAAATTTGAGTTCAAGAGTGCCATCGCTATGTCTTGATTACTGCCTTGCTTGAGAGGAATATACTTAAATCCTGTGTTTCATAGGGACTTACAGAAGTAACCTGCAAGTATGTCTCCGAGGTTTAGAGATACAGCACCAGGACTGAAGTTAACTTGATATTTCCTCAGGGCTTGCACACAGAGGGTTTGGGTCTATCCTAGACAATGTGATTACTCCAGGAAGTTAAAACATGAGCTTTCAGGGCAGAGTGACATATATTTGATTTAAGACTTCCAGGCACAAAATACTTAGGGCCATTTCCCAAGAGAAAAGTGTTGCCCAAACAAAACTTTGGACAGGCTCTGACTTGGCAGTTTGACAGCTGATTTAATGCTGGCGAAACGACTTCCCTGATCCCAGCAGAACCCTTATTGTGCCTCAAACATATCCTTAAATTCTAGTCATATTATATGTTATTAGGACTAATTAATGTACTAGAAACCATAAAATTATCAACTTGGTAACAAAAGTAAGTAAGAAAGAACTTCTTTTGAAGAGTACTTCTGCTTAAGAAGCAAAGTTAGTGTAGAATTAGCTAATTCTGGCAATCATTTACTCAAGCACAACTCTCCTTCAATATCTATAGATATTTGCTATGTAACTCCCATTTTAGGACTAGGCACTTTTGTAAACCACTAATGCACAGAACTTTACCTGTCCCTGAGGCTCTTGTCTCAAAAGCATACTTCCACAGCAAAAACAGTAAAATACCATTGTTTCATGTTGCAGGCCCGTGGTTTAGCCCGAAACTTTTAAATTATTGCTGTTTTGAAGAGTGGACTTGCCATTAGTTCCAGTCATCTGCAAAAGCTTTTCGGTATGCTTCAGTACACTGCCAAATCAAAAACCACTGATCTCAACCTCTCACCACGCTAGACATACATTCCTCCCCCTGGTAAAACCTTACATTCACTCTTCCCCCACCCTCACGCTGGTTATTGGGAATTAAAATGGAGTGAAAAGGAGAGAAGCTGAGGCTTCTCCCGGTGTTGGGTGGTTGCCACTGGAAGCTCCCAGTGCCAGTCCCGGGGCCATCGCTCCTGCTTCCCCACCCTGCCTGCTTGGGGCAGCCAACTGAAGGTGAGCTGTGCCCGCCGGGTGCCCTCTGGGTGGGTGACAGGGCTCAGGGAGCCGGGAGGGTGTCCTTCTCCGGGGGCCTGGCCATTCCTTCCTCCTCTGCCTGGGACGGCCAGTGACCACGGCCTCTCCCTCCCCGCAGCGTGCGACAACCAGCGCGGCCGCGCAGCTCCCGTTCCTCAGCTGTCCCCCAGCCTGCCACCATGGCCAGCATGGCCACGGGGGCAGAGTGGAGCTGCCCCATCTGCCGCGAAGCCTCGGGCAACATCGCCTACGTGGGCTCCTGCCTGCACAAGTTCTGCCGGGGCTGCATCGTGCGCTGGGCCAGGAAGAACCCGTCGTGCCCGCTGTGCAGGCAGGCCGTGCACACCATCATCTACCCGGCGCCGCCCGACCAGGGCTTCGTGGAGATGGCTGTGCCGCAGCCCTCCCTGCCCCGGAGCGCCGGCCCGCGCGAGGAGCCGGGCGCCGCGGAGCCGCAGCCCCAGGCCCACGTGGCGGGGTTCCCTCCCGAGACCTGGGCGCTTTTCTTCCGCAACCACGCCGAGATCCTGCGGCCGCTGGAGCTGTGGCTGAACGAGGTGCTGTGCGGGGCCTGCTGGTGGGACGTGGCCTTCGCGCAGGGCAGGATCGTGGCCAGCCTGTGCCGCTACGGGCTGCACGAGGAGGCCTTGATGCGGGAGCTGCAGCCCTTCCTGCAGGAGCAGACGGCCTCCTTCGTGCGGCAGCTCATCGAGGTGGCCGAGGATCAGTGCAGCGAGCTGGCGCTGCGGTGCGTGGAGCTGCCCGCCCGCAGCGGCGAGGGCCAGCACAACACCCCCGCGGCGAGCCCCGGCGATGCCGCCTCCCCTGCCACCAGCGCGGCGGAGGAGCAGCCCCGCGAAGAGCCGGGGCAGGCCGAGCCTGAGGCCTCCGGGGCCGGGCAGAGCGGCGGCTGCGGCCCCGGCGCCTCCTGGCAGCCCCCGAGGCGCAGAGGCGGCGACCCGCAGGGCTCCGGGGCGGGCCTCAAGAAGCCGTGCCGCCGGCAGAACTAGTGTGAGCGCTGCGGCAGCACCAGGAGAAACGGGGCCGGGACAGCAGCGGGGATGCGCTTAAAAGTAAAGAAATTTTAGAAGCAAGAAACCAAAGCAAAACGAAAAAGAAAAAAGCCAAAAACCGCAACAACTTAGAAAAACCGCGTAAAAAGCCTTAGTCTCTCGCTGCAAGCCCTGCCTGTGGCATTGCCATCGCTGTCACCCGGATGCCTTCTCCTCCTTCTCCTGGTGCTGTGCACACCTCTCCTCTCGTGTGTCTGCTGCAACTTCCACGATGTCTGCCATAGCTTGAAGCCCCAGTTCTTCTGTCAGAGAGTGTATTTCTCACAGTTTCTTCAACAGATTTTACTGTTTCGGCTATTGCCGTCTCAAGTCTTAATTCCAGTGTGTGTCTTAGTTTATTAGCAAATCAGTGAATTCCAGACAAACAGAATTTTCCATTGTACTGCTGTTTGAGTTTAACTTCAGCTATGTTTGATGATGTTCTGTGATAATGATCAAGACTTTAAAATGTATTTTTAAATTTTAACTTTTCTCCATATTCTCCATTAATACTTTGTGTAGACATCCTGTGAGTGTGAAGACTTAATACTTTCTATCAAGAGATGAACATATTGTTAATACTCCAGCAAGAGGTCTTTCATACTTTTCTCACTTAAATTAGAAGTCTCTGTGACAAATACTTGAAATTGAGATTTTATTCAATAAAACAGCAATAGTTCTGGAAAAAACCAGTTGTGAGCCTTTGTTTGCCTATACCTGAACTGATCAAAGAAAAACTGTTCCTCTCTGCCTTTTTTCCCTGAAGCACTGCACCTCTGTCCTGCTCCCAGCTTTCATCAGCTGCAACTTGTATGTGCCAGCCTCAGTCTGCTCAAATTCCCAATACCTCAGCAGTGGAGGACTGCACCCACAGTCAGTGAAATCATTCTCTTGGACAAAGCTAAGAAGTCACAGAAGTGTTCACAGGTCCCCAGCATTAAATTAAAAAACAGAGAATTTCAGTAGTAATTTTTTGTTTCATTTCTGCTCCTTATCTTTTCCCACAGGTTCATAGGTAGACTTCCATACTCTCTTTTTTTTTTGGTATGTTAAAGTAGCATCATTCACAGTTATGTTGCTTGCACTACTGAGAGTTACTTAAACAATTTTCTTAATTGGGTCTTTTCGTTAATAAATACGTTTTGCATTAGCACACTTAAATGGTAGCAATAAGAGAGCACTTGTAATAAAACTGCATTTCTGTATAAATTCCCATTTCCCCTTCTAGATACTTGGAACATCTGTTTGAGGTTTTATTACTTTGGTTTCCAGTCTCTGTCCTCCTGTTAAGGAATGAAGCATTTAGCAGATTTACTTGCTCTGAAAAGTGAAAGACTGTGGAGCTCACTGGCTGAATAACAGTGGAAGCCGCTGTCTGCTGCTCCCTTCCTGCTCTTCAGTGGAATCACTGGACAGGATTTGCCAGGCTTTGAGAAGTACTATAGCGAATAATCCAGCTATTCCCCTTAATGGTGATGATACTTGGGGTGCCTGTGTGAGGTTCACTTCGTACTGTTAGTGTTCTCAGTAATTTTAAGGCTCTTTAAATGGTATATTTATTATATAAATAATTTTGCTGAAATTTCAAGACTACAGAATCATAGTTAAAGCTATTAGACCTAAATTCCCCACACCTTGCTCTTTCTGCTGTCTCCCTGCCTTATTCACATCAGCTGGTTGCAGAATTCACAAGCAATTACATTTTCACTGCTTCTTCTGAGTGCTGGGAGGTGTGTGGAGGTCTTGATAACAAATGTGAGGCTGTTTCAAAGAGATTAATCAGAATAAAGTAAGTTTCAGAGGCAGAATGCTTCCAAAGAGCACATGCCTGATACAAGGAGTGAGTTGTCAGAAATGGATACAGCAAATTATAACATACTGAGGTTCATGAGATGATGTGAGCGGTGAAACTAGTAAATTTCTTCCATTAGTCTATTTAGGACGGACACATCTAAGTAAAAAATAACCTGCAAAGCCACAGTAATTCAAAAATGTAAATGCCTGTGCCAGGGATGTGTGTTGCCTTATGCCGAATTAGACACATGAGCTGTAAGTAGGGCAGGGGCAGATGAACAGAACAGGCAGAGAAAGCAGGTCTGGCTTTCCTTTTTTGATGTGGTAAAAAAAAAAATCAAATTGGAAGACACATACTGCATGTGATAGCAGGTGAAAATTGCAATACAACCACACGTACACTGCAAACGAGAAATAAACCCACAAATAATTAAATCACCTAATCACCTTTTAAAAACTTCATTTTGATGACACTACTTTGAAGAATTTCAACCTTGCAAGAAAGACGAATTGGCATAGAGTTGAAGGGAAGAGTTGATTCTGATATTCTGACAAGGGGGCTTTCCAAAGCCCGCAGCAGCTGCCCAAGCACCTTTCTGACAACGGCAGTGTGGATGATACCTGCCTGTGAGTTACCTGTGCTGAACAGAAGTTTGAATGGGAATTGTTTGGGAATGTTCTAATTAAGAACAGTAATGTGCTGTGAAGGAGAAAATTTTGCAAGAAAATTGCTCATTTAAGAGAGAACTGGAACAAACATAAACCAATGGGAAATATGAGGAGCAGGCCGTATGCAGTTGCATTCTGCCCTCAGGTCTGTGCTTTTATAAAAACTGAAGTGCTCTTTTTCTTACTTGCAAAGAATGTGTGGAGAAAGCAAAAGGATTTGCTTGGCTGTAGGTTGGGAAATTTTCCTTTGGTGAAGGTAATTCTTAGTATTTTACCTATTAGTGGTTAAGTGAGTGGAGTGGCAAAGCTACAGCAATAAGGCAGAGGGGCCCTTTTCTGGTCAGACAAGTTGCTTCAGCCTTCATCACTTCCTTTGCCTCATTTTTGAGCTGCACAAAGGGTGTGAAGGCAGAGCTGCTGATGGTCAGCCCAAGGACAGGTTTTCTCTTTATGTGCTTCTCCGAGAATGGTCTGAGGAAGGAGCTTCCATCAAGCCAAGTTTGTTGAACTTCAGAGAGCAGGGAGAAATGGAAGAAGTTCTAATAGCCTGACAAATGAGTGTTGTTATTCTGCATTGCTGATGGCTGAGACTTTGTAGTAAGCCAGAAATGGTTGTGGTCCTCCTTTGGAAAGGAAAAGGAGCAGGAAAAACAGGATTGCACAGTGACGTGCCATTTTCAGTCATTTAATGAAGAGGAGGGCTACCACATCAGGTTTCTAACAGAGGATCATAAATCCTTTCATTTTCGCCTTCCAGAGGCCTTCAAATGAGAAAGTGGAGCAAGGAGCAGAGCTTCTTGGTTAGCAGGTGTGGTTTTTACTAGTGTGTTACCTGAAGTTCCCCAGGACAGAGCTTGTGGAAATTATTCCATTACTGAAAGCCGATGACAGCCCTCTGTTGCTGTGCTGGACTCTGTCACATAAGCGAAGGGGTCAAGGCTGCCTGTCCACAGCTGCAGTGTGGTGACTCCTCAGGAGTGATGGTGCTGATGCAGCCTGTTCCTAAAAGCACAGAGATGTGCTGTGGGCTGGGGCTGTGCATCTGTAGGGCGCGTGTACAGATACTGTGTGAAGTTTCCCTGGTCAAACGGGGCAGAAGATTCCATATGCTTTGCTCAGAAGCTTCCTGACATCCAGCTCAGCATCTGCACTGAACTCCTGACTTGATGAACTGGGTCTAATGACCCGTGATTTAATTTTACTGCAGATTAAATATTGACAACCCAGAAGTGTTGCTCTCCATTGACACCTTGATAAATGTTTATGGCTTGATGTGTGGAATGTGAGATCAGCTGTCTTCCTTAACATTAATTTGGAAGCGGAAAATAAAGTCTTGCAAAGAAGATTGTGGTGAACAGGATAAGAGTGTGAATGTTGCCACATCGTGCTAATTAGATGCTGAAATTGTGATGGTTTTTGTGGTACATATCCTGTCATTAATTTGTATGCTTTTCAAAGCTTTTGCGAAACAGATATGCTGCTGAGGTTAAACCATTAACACAAAATGCAGAACAAAATATCTTGCTCTGTTTTTCATTTCACAGTATTGAAAGCTAATCAGGCACCTTTGCATAGCACTGGAAAAAATAAAATTCAGATGCATTTTGCTGAATAAAATGGCAAATCCAACTCTTGGCATGAGGATGTGGATTCATGGTATTAATCAGCATCCTGATAATTGCAGTGATATTATGTAGATGGTTATATCGATATCAAATGCAGCCAGGGGTTCAGGGATCAAATTCCCATAGGAGGAATGATGACAAGGAAACAAAACAACCTTGGAGTAAAATAGCTTGTCTTGAGAGCTATTCCCCAGCCTGCAGAAATGGGAGAGAGATAATTTGATTCGGGTAATCAATTTTTTGCATATTCCTGGGAGTGTTGGAAAATGTGTGTGATTTCTGCTTTGAAGACAGACTGTGGAGAAGTCATGGAAGGAGGGGAACATCCGTGCTCTGCTCAAAGGCAGCTGCTTTGATCTGACACCAACTGTTACCTTTAAGACCAGACCTTGTGCTTCAGTGACAGTTGCAATAAAGATGTCATTCTGGAAAGCGTGAATATCTTAAAATAAAATCTGCAGTTTAAAATTTAGTTGAGTTACATATAGAATATTTCACAATATTTTACTCTGCGTGTGTGTGAGTGGTGTTTTTAGCAGCTGTGTGTTAGGCCCTCTCTTTGCTTTTTCCTTATCCCTGAAATTGAGCACTTCTGTTCTCTGACCTGCAGATTTGGCTTAGTTCATGGTGCCAGAAATCTCTTTCAAAGATTAAGCATTAGGTTATATGCAATTTTTCAGAGATTTCTATGTTTGCTCCATAAAATAGTACCACTCCCATGTGACATCTTTTGCACTGACAAATCTCACTCAGATGCAATGTAAACATCTCCAGGAAAGTATCTTCCCACAATTGCCCTCAGATGCTCATCAGCACCCCTGTTTGTTCTTAACCATGCGTGGATCACATAATTGATTCACACCATATGTTCAATTATGTCACCTATGGTGGTTTATTTCTTTTTTTCATAAGTTGTTTCACAGAGATAATAATTTTTTAGGTTTCTGTTAGGCAGCAGTTGCTGTACACCCAGAAGGTAGCTTTGCAAAACCTTCAGTGTGTCACCTTCAGTGAAACACCTGGAGCTCACTGAGATGTGATGGCAGTCCAGACTGTGACAAGTTACTTTGCATTTCCCAGAGCTGATTCTTCTGGTTTTTTTTCCTTTTTGTGATTTCTGCGACCCTGTCTAATTTGCCACATCCATGGCTGCAAACAGCTGAGACTTGTAACAAAACTTAAGCCAATTAATGACAACACTGACAGGTAAAAACTGTCTGTTTCATCTCACCTCCAGTTTACAGCAGATATTTCAGTGCGATCCAAACCATTGCTTTTTTGGGATGAATTGGGCAGCTGCACTATCCAGGCTGCTCAGCATTCAGCCTCCAGGTAGCTGCTGCTGTGGAAGCTGGAGGCACAAGCTCCTGCACCGGGGCAGAGTGCATTAGGAATAGGACACCTTCACAAGGAGACTGTCTTCTTTTCCCAGTAAACAAGCAGTTCTTCGTCACAACAACTGACATTTTTCCAGGTTTGATGAAACAAATATGCATAATCTAATCCTGATCTGCATGTGGAGACAGTTGATGGTTGCAACATGGTGGTGGCTAAGAGCTTCCTAGTTCAAGGGCTGTCCTTTTTTAAGTCAGTAGACTTTGGGCTGTGCATGTGAAAGCTTTTTCTCAGAGGATGTGTAGGGTGACTATTGCTAAAACTTCCTCCGCTTTCTCCTTTGGAGATGTTCTATCAGTGGCCATTGGCACTGCTTATATTTTTGTTAATGAGTAGCATCTGACAGTGCTTCATTCGTGTCTGCATGAACTCTTGGGCAGTGCCAGAGTGGAAAAGAGCAGAGGAAAGATGGTTTATGAGCTGTATGACTGTGTTTGATGAAAAGGAACAAGATCTCCTTGCAGCAGACCCTGAGATCCCAGAGGAAAGTCCCCTTGCTTGGCACACTGAGACAGAACAAATGGGAAAAACGTGGTAGAGTCCTGATGGGTTTTCTGCCTATGGTAGGCAGGGAGTGTCTTCAGGAAAGTGGTCTCAATCTCATCTAATTTTCCCCAAAACTGCTACTTTGGAGAAAGGACCATTTCTACTTCTTCCAAATAAGGCTGGTGGTGTTCAGGGCTCTTCATCATTTGTACACCAGATATTCCAGTGAGGCTCCACCTCAGGAAGGAAAAGTCACCTTTGCTGTGCCCATGAGGAGTCAAGACACAGCAGAGAGTGCTAGGGCAGGAGCTGGGGATGCTGCACTTCTCCTTCAACTTCATCACTGCCCAGAGCTGCTGAATCTCACTTCCACTGGTGCCTCATTCTCCTCATCTGAAAACCGCAGAGAGTAACGTGTCCTTGAGGACTCTGCCATTTCCAGAGAAAAGTGCAGCGAAAGAGATGGTTATTTCAGTGCTGGTGACGTTAAATGCCAACTGCTCAAAATATGCTGCTGGAAACCCCAGCGTTCCAAAAAAGCTGTATTTCTTAAGTGTTACATTTTTAATGCTGCGTAAGCAGGGAGAGTGGGAAGGCCAAGGATAACAGGAAACAAGTGAGGAACAATAACATTTCGGGCTTGCAAGGTCCAGGTAACGTCAGTGTTACTTGGTGCACATCATCACGGGAGATGAGTACTGACTTGCTCCTGCTTCTCTGTCTGTGCACAGTGAGCAGGAGGAGTGGAACATGGTCGGTGGGATTCACTTATGACATATGGATGTGGAGAGAAAATAGAGCATTTAATCCATTGAGATTTTCCATTTGCTGCTTTGTGAAGGAAGACACAGGGTTGCAAAGCTAAGACAGTTTCAAGAGGTAAAAGCTTGCAATAAAAAATTATCTTTCCAAAGATTCATTGCTGATGGCTGGAAAAAAAAGCAAGGTTGCATGCCCAGTTAGCCTGCTCTAGTCTGGCAGAAAAAGAAAAGCATAATCTGTTTCTTTTATTTATTTATTTACCTTTAAAGTCATTTGGTCTAATAAAAAATAAAACTTTTGCTCCTCAGTGGCATTTTTCAACAACAAAAAACACATATACAGCCAAAACGTTTGGACCAGCTCCACACGAATCTATCTTTTTACTATTATTGGGCTTTTGAACTTAAGAGTGTAATTTCTGATGTCTTGTTTCAGAGTTATCAGCTGAAAATAGCTTTTGCTGAACTGATTTCCTGACATGAGATGTTATGAAGGAATTACTTCTAACTGATGCTCTAAGCTACAAAATACAGTGTTTACTGAAGTGTCATCATCTGCTTTATGTTTTGAGAACAGTAACCTTTTCTTGAACTGCCACTTTCACTGTATTTCTAGTTTGTGCTCATTTCAAAACATTTGGAGAGAAAAAAAGAAGAAAGGCATATATGCACGAAGGAACAGATCTGATGAGATTGCACAGGAGATTTCTGCTTAAAAGTACTGTTTTTATAGCATGACAAGTGTCCCTGGCATATGATGACAGGCACAAATGAACACGTTACTCGTGATTTCTGAGCTGAACAAAGTGAATAACCTAGTCGAGGTCAGTGACAATGATGGATGGATCTGCTCAAGACTGTCACAGATTCATTGCAATTCTGCCAACTTTGTCTCTTAGGAGGGCCTTCAATCAATAAATGAACAGTGGTAAAATGCACTAGAATTGGGAGCAGGAGCAGTTAACAGAAATTCATGCTCTTTCTGTTGGGCCAGAAAATTAACTGTGCAGATAAAGGGCTCTTTTTTGTTCCCTCCTGTGTTGATAACACACACTCCACTTTCAGGATTTCTGTATCATTTTTTTTTTTTGTGATGCGTGATAAAGGGTGCACAATGAGAGCAGTGCTGTGGTTTCTGAAGAAGAGCTTTCCCTGTGGTGACTCATTCTGGACAAATGTTTCATTCGTATACAGTCAGTGGTGCTGTCTCACCCAGAGTTTGTAGCAGGACGAAAATGATTATAAAATAAACTGAGAGTGTATTTACCAAAAACAGCTACACAGCTTAGGTCTCAGGGTCTTTAAATTCATTTGCTTTCAAATACATGTTTAATTTCGCTCTGGACTGAACACAGTCAGGGCTGTAGGAGAGGACGCTGGGGCTTTTCCTTCATCAAAGATGCATTCTGTAGATGTAAGAGCATCTGAACCAGGGAAGATCTGAGCTTGTATCAGCTTCTATGAGACTGAGGGGAGACCTCATCGCAGTCTACAACTTCCTCAAGAGGGGCAGTGGAGGGGCAGCACCGATCTCTTCTCTGTGGTGACCAGTGGCAGAAATGGGAACAGCTGGAGCTGTGTCAGGGGAGGTTTAGGCCGGATATCAGGAAAAGGTTCTTCCCCCCAGAGGGTGGTGGGGCACTGACCAGGCTCCCCAGGAAATTATCATGGCCCCGGCCCCAAGGCTGCCAGAGCTCCAGGAGTGTTTGGATAACGCTCCCAGGCACAGGGTGGGATTGTTGGGGTGTCCTGTGCAGGGCCAGGAGTTGGTCTGGATGATCCCTGTGGATCCCTTCTAATTTGGGATATTATTCTATGATTGTTCCAGACATCTGTCTGCATGCAAAGGAAACCCAGGCACAAAGCCCAGACTGGTATGTTGGTGGGCATACACTCTTAGATAGATTTAGAAACAGGCTATAAATTTAGGCTTGCAGGCTTACCAGACCTGCGTGTTCTTTGGGCTCTGTATTTTCCTTCCTGTAGCGCTAGTTTTGAGGTAAAGCTCTAAATTTAAAGCTCTTTTTTTTCTCAGTAGAGGAATGCCATGTTGACAAAGTGCTGGCCTCTCACAGGAGAGATCTGTTTCATGTAGATCTCCAAGCTGCTCTGGAGTTTACAGAATGAGGAAGCAGTGGTGTTTGTCCATCTCTCCCAGGAGGTGATGCTCTGCTCCCTCGGCCAGAAATACAACGCAGGCATTTGAAATGTGTCTGTCTTGGTCACTCACTTTGTGCCCCATCCCAGATTTATTTCCATTTGCATGGAAAGAGAGGAGGAACAGGACCCAAAGGTGGGAAGCACACTCCAGTTAATGAACTCTCCTGAGGAGCAGACTGGATATCTCCAGAGATCTCTTTTAGTACTCCCAATCGTTGCTTCGCTTCTCTGGGCTTTTGGGTCTTCAGCTGTGTGAAACAGATGAAGCAAGCCTGGGCCCAGACTGGAAGGTGTACAGGCTTGTCTGTTTATTTGCTGACTCTTCTTTGGCCTGCAGTGAAGTGGTGAGGTGGGACTGAAGTTTTACCTTGCTTTCTGTTGATATGCAAAACTTTCAAGTTTCTGCAGAAAAAAAAAACCCAGACAGCTGCTTGTTGAGCCTTATGGAAGGCTGTGTAAGCAGTTATGTTCCTGATTCTAGAGAAACAATAGCACCTTCACAAACTGCAATTGTGACAGAGAAGGCTAGAGGATATTTTAAAACATTGTCCAGTGAGTCTCCTCACTTCCCTCCAGAAACAGCAATACCACAGACTCTCTGAGTAATTACATCTTACATTTCTCCTTAATGTCTCTCCTAGACCTTCCTTACTCCAGTCTTAGTTCCTGATTTCTTTTCCAGTACTCTCCATGGAAGTTGATTACTTTCTCATGAGAAGCTGCCTCCTGTGTATTGGAAGACTTGTATTCTCTCTCTGCACAAAACTACTGCTGCTTCTTCATCCCTCCATCAGAAGCTGCATTTTGCAGAGTAATCTGTGTAATGTCCATCAGTAATGTCCATCAGCTGGTTCACCATCACCAGTTAGAACTGTGTCAAACTGAAATTCAGCAGTACTGGGTAGAAGAGGAGCTTCAGGTATCTCACAAGGTCTCATTCCACCCTGCCCGGTTAGGAAATGGATCAGTGACCTCAGGATCCTGCCTTGCTGACTGGCATTACATTTTATTCTTCTATTTACCACTACAGGAAAAAAAAAGTCATTTAACGTGTGGGGTGATTAAAATAATAAAGGGCTGTCATAGCCAAATAGGAAAAGCACCTGATATATCACTTCTAAGACCTTTGCAGTCTTTTTAACAGACAACACATAGTCAGAAAAATGGTTGCAGCAATGCTCTTCCTGGCAATATAACCCTGAACTAGAATCAGGAATTCTTTTCTTCACAGATTTTTTAAGTGTGGTGGACTCCACCTTCAAAATGAGTGTATGAAAAAAACCCAAATTCTACATCCAGTCACAGAAGAGTAGGTCTGGATAAAAAAAGAAATGCATTTGGATTTGCACCATCACTCTGTGCTGGTCATTTTGCACTGTGTTCAGAACACCAGCTAGGTAGTTGTCCCTGTAAACTTACAGGTCATTTTAGACAAATTTACTGGAACAGCCAGAGTTCTGCTAAATTTAAAATTAATTTAAATTCTATTATAATGTCAAAATTACAAAGTTTCCCCCCCTTTCCTCCATTTTCTCTTCCATACTCTTTTCTTTCTTTCTCAGGTAAATTGGAGGAAAAGCTTTTATTCCAAGAGGTCAGACTAAAGAAACATACATTTTCCACTAAAAAGCAAAAACAACAACAAAAACAAAACCCTGGGGCCTACAAGAATGAATGATACATGATATAGTTTTCTCCATTAGAAAAGATGAAAATATAGGAACCAGTCCTGCAGTGTTACAGGCACAGATCAATACCAAGCATGGTACAAAGCCAGCAAGTGGGTCCACTATTGTGATAATTTTCCCTCAGAGTTGCCTGTATGACTGGCAGGTTTTTACCAGCACTGCCAGAGCCAAGGCTCTGTGCTTCTGTGTGCACACTGCAAGGGAGGTACTGGAGTAGCTGTTACCTCTGTAGTCTCTTCATGGAGTGTGAATCCTCTTTAAATTCCCAACACTTGAAGCTCAAGGCCTGAAAACCTGAAGTAAGTTTTACAGGGGTGTCACAGAATCTTTCCATGATCCAGCCCTTCTGCCCCTCCATCCTGCCCAGGCATCAATTACACTGCCCAGCAGCATCTAGAGTTCATTTGTCTGCACAGAATTAAACAACAAAAAAGGGCTCAGAGAAGTTCCTGAAAGGAGCTGTGTGGATAAAAGTAGAAGTTTTCCAGTAACCTTTGGCACACAGGTTGGGAGGCATGAAGAAGGAGGGGCCACTTCAGCTTTGGCTGTTTTCCCCTCACTGAGAAGACACTACAGCTTTTAAGGCAGGTGAGTGGAGGGGGCAAAAAGTCTGCTGAAGGCTGGAAGGACTCAGACAGAGTTATCACGTGCCTGACTATCTCTTTCAGATAGGTGCACTGGCTGGAGCTCCTGAAGGTGAGGAAATAAGGATACGAATAAATAGGTTCTGGTATACTAAAATATTTTTTTTTGTATTCTCAGCCTTGTGATTCTTTGCACCTTTAAAACCATGAGGCAATGAAGCTCTACTTAAAAATGGTCTTCCCCTTCTTCTCTTCTCTCCTCTTCTC
>VXAZ01002087.1:123-43030 GCA_013399875.1 Gymnorhina tibicen | reverse complement strand
GCCACCCGAAATCCCTCCCAAAACCAGGCGCAGCACGGGCACAAGCGGCTCAGCCAGGAGACGCTCCGGGCCTGATCCGGGCCTGATCCGAGCAGGGCTGTTTGCACGCACTAATTAACCCCCCGGCCGTAACGAGGAGCGGCGAGCGGCTGGAGAGGGAAGGGTGGCTCGGTTTATTTTTATTTCCCTCACAGCTTCGCTCCAGGACCTGCGGGCAAGGCCTGGGGAGGGGATCCTGCCACTCCTGACAAGCGGGACGGAGCCGCGCCGGGCTGATAAATGCGTAATTATCCCAAAAAGCCGTAATCACCGCCTGCTCTCACAGACGTCCGGGCGGGTCCTGAAAGGTCTGCCTCAGCTCGGGAAGCGAGGAGAAAAAAAGGACATTGAACAGAAAAACCCTGACGAGACCCTTGTAACGCTGCTGGGTTTTTTTGGAGCCCGCCGTGCCTGGTTTTGGAGCTCGTGCTGGGCCTGGTTTTGGGAGGGATTTTGGGTGGCAGAGCCTTTCCTTGGGGTTAAAACATGGTAAAAACATTGAGAAGGAGAAGAAAGCGGGTGTGTTGTAGGGTTTTTCCCTCAGAATGGATCAGGCCTGAAGCATCTCTTAACTGAGCCACTTGTGCTCGTGCTGTGCCTGTTTTTGGGAGGGATTTGGGGTGGCAGAGCTTTTCCTTGGGGTTAAAACGTGGTAACAACATTGAGAAAGAGAAGAGAACCGGTGTGTTTTAGGGTTTTCCGAGCTCTCGCATCCATCAAGTTCAAGGCAACAGCAATTCTGAGGATTTCTTTTTTTTCTTTTTTTTTTTTTCCCCAGAGACAAATTATTAGCCAGCTGTAACCGCAAACACCAGGATGAATTAACACATGCTGGAGTGAAATATTTCCAACCAGGAAAACGCGTGGCTGGAACAGGAGACGGGTTGCAATCTCTCTTTTTTTTTTTTTTTTACCCGCCCCCATGAAAAATAAAGGTTTTGAGGGGGGAAAAAAAAGCCAAAAACAATTGGCTAATTTAGGCAAGGCAGCGCTTATCTCCTCCTCCCTTCTGTGAGCTCTCTGCCTTTTCCCAAACCTGCCCCAGTGAGCAGAGCCAAATTGTAATTTGGAAATTACGGCTTCGCATTTCTCCCAGAGCAGAAGCAGCAGCGTGAGGTCCCAGATTCCTCACACCGAAATTTAGGGAGACCTGAGCCTGGAATTGGACTCTCTGGTGTTTTTAGTGGCTACGGTGTCTTCAGGATTAGGCAGTTCTCACTGGAGATGTCTCCCAAGAATGTGTTTGGTCACTCTCAGCCCAACCACGGCCCGCACGAAGAAATTATTAATTCGGATTTAACTCCCACTTCACCGGACATCCCCAGCTCTTCTTGCGTCAGAGAAAAATCAACATTTACCCTTCCTTTGTCTTCTCTGTGCCACTCAGGACTTCATAAATCTCTATTACACCTCTCTCAAATACCTTTTCCCTGCTTCCACAGCATCATTTTCCTCCTCCCCGATTTCTAAAGGGGAAGAACCGAGCAAGGTTCAAGCTGTGAACGAGGCGGCTCCACAGCACCGCTTCCCAGTTTCCCCTCTATTCCCCTCGCTCTGATTCCCCACACCGAGTTGGTTTTTTAACCCACACCAAGCACCAGGGCCGTGCTTCTCACGGTTACCAAATAAAACTTTGAAATCTTATTCCTGAGTGGCATCAGCCAAAAAAACGGGAAAAATCCTTTTTTTTTTTTTATAAGCAACGCTTTTGTATCCAAACTAATTTTCTCCTGCCCTTTCCCAACAGGTCAAAACAACCTGTTCCAGCACAAACTCCTCCGGGACGCCGCTAATGACTTCCCTCTGTTTTGTTAATTGATCCTTTAATCCATCTCTTAACATCCTTCTGTAATTTCTGCGTGCGAAGCCTCCCGCTCTCGTCCCCACAATCCAGTGAGGGCTTTTCAGAAACCCGGGCAAAGTCGCCGAGATTTGTCAAACGCTCCAGAGAAAGCTACAACCTGAACGCGCCGCTGAAAGCATTCCGTGTAGCCGGAGGGCAGGAATTCATCTGCCACGCGACGGGAACGAGTTCTGCGGGAACAAGAACCTCTCTGCACTCAATCTGCGCGAACAGGGAGGTGCTCTGGGCTTTCGGCAGCTAAAGAAAACGAATCCTCGTCCTAACAAACGCAACCGAGGCCCGACACGGCGGCGAAACGCGTGTTGCAATGTGTCTGGGAGAGGAAAAGACACAGAGCGCTCCTAGAATGTCCCACGTTCAATTTATCAGTGCGAGGAGGGCTCGCGCTTTCCCTTCAGCGCGAGCCGGCGAGTTTGGATCGCAGATGGATGCGTGGATGTCGGCGGAAAAACCCCAACGATTCGTCTCACATATGGGAAATCCGGCGCGCCACCCATCAAACCAGCTCGGCTCTCCTGCGGCCGAGACAAAGAGATCGCGGGTGGAACCGCGGGGCGGTTTCGAGCAGCCGTCCCAAAGCTGCTGTCCTGGCTCCCGGGACGCTCCCGCGGACTTCCCACCTCCTCTAATTCCCACCGAAACGACACCCAAAGGAAAGAAGCCGCGGGAGTCATCCTGAAGGATGTGGCAGAGCCACGAAAAAGGAAGGAGTGGTTCAGAGGAGCACAAGTCTGAGAGCCCTGGGAAGCTCTGGGCTTGCTACAGACGAGGGTGAGGCTTCCTGTGCCAACCTGCAGCTCCTCCCCGCTCCAGAATCACGGAATTAGGAATTTATTGAGCTTGGAAAAGCCCTTTAAGCCCAACCATTCCCCCAAGCCCAGCGCCCACCCCTGTCCCAAGCCCATCACTTCTAAACCGATCTCTTTTTAAAAGCGATGACCAGCCCTGCCAGGCTACCAAACCCACGCCGAGCTGGGAAAAATCCCATTTGTGAGGGATAATAACCCCAGCCAGGATGATTTCCCAAACCATTTTCCGGCCTGTGGTGCAGGAGGAAAGCCTGGAACAAAGCGATGCTCGGCACAAAGAGAGAAAACTGGAGACGCCCGGAGCCCTGGTGTTCCAGAAAGAACCAAACGCGTTTCTCAGGAACAATTGGGGAATTTCAGAGAATCGCGCGATCGCTGAGCGGTTTGGGTTGGAAGGGACCCTAAAGATCTTGTCCCCACCCCCTGCCACGGGCAGGGACACCTTCCACTAACCCCAGGTTGCTCCAAGCCCCGTCCAACCCGGCCTGGAACACTTTCAGGGATGAGGCAGCCACAGCTTCTCTGGGAGAGCTGTGCCGGGGCCTCCCTGCTGAGAGAGAAGAGCAATCCACGGAGCCGTTTCTGTGCAGAAACCCAGGATAAACGCTCACAAGTGTCTCTTTGCTTCAAGCACCAGCCTGTGCTCCCATCAGGGGGAGAAAAGCAGGAGGCTCAGGCAGCATTTAGTCAATATTTCATTTTGCTCTCCTTTTGCTCAGCTTTGCCAGCTCCTCGCCGAGCAATCCAAACCCTCAGAAAGCGACGGCAGCTCCCGGCCCCATTTCAGTCCTTCCCGTGGATTCCAGCCTGATTTCCCTCGACCTTTCCTTAAATCCCACCTCTGCCAGGCTGATCGACACCAGCTGCTCCCAGAGGTTTTCCTCTCACCCCTCCCTCCCTTTATCCAAAGCAGGTAACACCTCCCGGGAACAGCCATCCCCATCCCCACGGCGACACCGGAGGGAACAAAAGCCCGGTGGAAAAACTTCCACGAGGAGATGCCCAAGGTTTGTCCTTGGCTCCTCGCAGCTCTGCTGCGCAATTACTTCGGGAAGAACTCGAGAGAAAAACCATTCCGCTGCCTGTTGCCAAATCAATACAATCAGCCATTAGGTCATAATTATAAAGACACTTTCCCGGGGAATAGTCGATACGGAGTTGCAGGCGTGGGCTAACAAAGGATGCAGGGAGGGGGAAAAAAAAAAAAAAATTAAAAAATCCTTACGCCTAAAATTACGAAAGAAATGACATGACAGCCTCCTTTATTAAACCCACCCTGAAATTGGAGTTTTTCTTGCTGCGCTTGATGAGAGAGACGGCGCTGGGGTGAGACTGACACGGGCTCGCAAAAAAAAAAACCAACCCAGCTCCAATTTCAGCTCTGATATTGACTCACTGTGGCCTAAGGAAAAGTTGCATATTCCTAGGAACAACCACTGCTCGGCTGTTCCTGAGGAAAACAAGCACAAACTCAACGCCCTAAAAAGTGTTGCTGCATAAAGGAAGTGTCCAGCCCAGCCCTGGGCTTTTTAGTTTCTTTATCCACCCCTGAAATGGGACCGAGCTCGTCCCCGTCTGACTCCGACAGAGAAAACATTTAGCTCGAGGAAGGAAAACAGCTTGATTGCTGCTTTGAGGAAACAAAGAAATTGTATCCATAAAATTATAAAGAGAGCTAATAAAAAGCAGCCGTCAGCCAAAACTGCCAGCGGAGAGCTGTGGTTTAGCTCATCTTGTTCCCCCGCCAGAGCGAGTCCCTCACCTATAAAGCTGCGATAGGATCCCGCCCAAAAAGGGGCTGCAAAAATCCTCCTTTCCCCCCTAAAAACACTCCTGGGCTCGCTGCAGCAGCTCCGGCAGCTCCCGGCGCCTCTTCTCCGACTCCTTCTGCTCCCTCCTGTAGCTCCAAGGTGCCCACGGCTCCTCCTCCACGGCACGGGGTTGGAATGAATGAGCCTTAAGGCCCTGGCCAAGCCGATTTTATGGTTTCGCTCAACTTTTAATGGTGGTTGAGTCATTGTTTGGAAAACGATTTCAGCTTTTCGCTGCTACGGTCGCTTAAAAACGGCATCATCCTCGGGCACAGACATCCCTCACGGCTCCAGGGAGGATGTGCTGTCCCAAGGAGCAGCCTCCTGGGATGGGGGAGGTCAAATGTTTCCTGTCATGGCGAAAAGCCCCTCAAACGGCAGAATCTGGGTTTTAATGAGACGAACACACAGAGAGGAGACAGCCAAAGGGGAGTGAGTGACCACCTGTGTCTTCCCGGAGGTGGGGAAGAGCAGAGGTTGTGGATGTTGGCCTCTCCTCCCAAGGAACAAGTGTCAGGACGAGAGGGAACGGCCTCAAGTTGTGCCAGGGGTGGTTTAGGATGGGGTATCAGGGATAATTTCATCCCTAAAAGGGTTGCAAAGCACTGGAACGGGCTGCCCAGGGCAGTGGTGGAGTAACCATCCCTGGAAGTGCTCAAAAACGTGGATGTGGCACTCGGGGACGTGGTTCAGTGGTGCTGGTCGATGGTTGGACTCGATGACCTTAAAGGTCCTTTCTAAATTTAACTATCCCGTGATTCCGTGATCGGGAAAAGAGAACGGAACCAAACCCCAACACTGGAAGGAGCATCTTCCATAAAGCAACACCAGCGAGGATTGGCGCGAGCTCAAGGAGCCAGAAATGGGAGGTGGAGGTGGAAACTCCTCCTGTCCCGGCCCTCAAGGGAGCCCAGGCTCCTGGGGTGGGATCCAGCTCCGGGATGCAGACACCCACACGGAGCCGGGTTCTCACTTCCGTGGCAGCCGGAGCAGGAGCTGGATCCCTCCCCGCTGATTCCACCTCCTCTAGGGGCACATCAGGCACCCGGGAACAGCTGAGCTGAGCTCCGAACCCACCAGCTGAACCCACACCTCACCCCAGAGCCGCCAGGGAAAAGGGGGAGGTTATTTTGGCCCGAGGAACAAAGGTCCTTCCCTCTGACTGCGGAGTTTTCAGAGCAGCACACAAAAAGGTCGCGCAGAGAGAGTTAAAGAACGAGGTCGTTGCACAACCCGAGGCCCAGACAGAGGGAGAGCAGATCCGGGCTGCACAAACACCCCCAAAGCTCTGCATTTCCAGCTCCTGAGCATCCAACTTCCCAAGCCACGAGCAGCACGGGCTCCCGGGGTGCCTCCGCTGCCACGCGTATTTCAACCCAAACAGCCCCTGCTCTGCCTGGCACAGCGCTCCCCGAAGCCGCAGCAAAGCCCTGCTCGATGCCCTCCTGTAAAAGTATGAAAATTAAACCTGCCTTTTGCTGTTGTTCCACGCCTATTGCACCCACCACGCCACTAGAAAATGAGTTTTCTTTCAAATTAATTTAGCGCTGTTGAAAGGCGGCGGCTCCGGGTTTACGGCATCAATGAGGCGAGCAGAGCGCAGCTGAGGGAGCCATAAACCACATCTCCCTATTTCACCAGCTCATTTTCGCCCGGGCTGCAAAGCAATCTCTGCTGAAAGCGGGCAGGAGAAGGGGAGCGTGGGTCCCCTGTCGGCGCTGCGGGGCACGGGATGATCGGTTTGGATCGCTCGCATCCTTCTGCAGCTCAAAGAAATTGCCAGTATTTGAGTTTCTGCCCGCTTGGAAGAATCGGAATACGGCAGCGAGCGCTGCCGCAATCCGCAGGACGGTGTGAGTGACGAGGGGATTAACCCAGGAATCTCACCCATCCCCGGCGCCCCGTTCTCTCTGTGACATTACCTTGGGATCACCTGCACGACTGGAATCAAAACCCTGTAATCACCAGGCCGGGTTCAGATTCACACAGGTGGCCAGCCCCGAACAAAGCTCCGTCTCCAGGCGCCGATCCCAGCCGGCCACTCGGATCCCACCCTGCCATTAACATTTTAGTGCAGGTCACCGGAGAACTTGTTGTGCTCTGCCAAATTACACAGGCACGGCAGTGGAGCAGCAAAAACGAGCAAAGTATTCCCTCTGGCAGGTGTTCAGCACTAATTTGCTGGAAACGTACAGGAAAAAGCAGGGAAATTCATTACTGAGCTTCTGACAATGTCATGACCGCTGAGGCCGCCGCTCTCTCCACCAGCACGGGATAAAACGTGGATTTACAAATATCGCTGGTTTCGGTGCGGCTCCAATTCCTGAATAAAGCACCTCGGAACCCTTGCAGGGAGATGGGTTTGGTTCCAGCCTCGGAAAACCCAAAACCACACGGTATCACCCACGGGAAGGCGTGGGTTTGGCTTCCTCACGTGCTTCATCCCAAACCCGAATATTTCACGGGCGGGGGAAACAGCAACGGGGCAGACAGCGGGATAAGCAATCCCACCGCACGGCTGCGGGAGGAAAGGAGACGGACAGCTCCCCGCCACGAGATCAGGCTCTGAGGAGGGGAAGAGATCTTCCAAACTTCCAAACACCAACTGCAGCAGTTAGAAGCTGGAAAGCGCGGCAGGAAACGGGCAGTGCCAAAGTAACGGGATGGCGGCAAAGGCCAGACAGCTTTGGGGTGAAATTCCTTAAATTCTGCAAGACTTACGAAGGCATTCAGGGATGAACACTCAGTGACAAACAAGTTTTAATGGCAAATACGGAATGGGAGTGGGAATGGTTTGGGTGGGAAAGGATCTTAAAGCTCATCCCATTCCAACCCCGACACCTTCCGCTATCCCAGGTTGCTCCAAGCCCCGTCCAGCCTGGCCTTGGACACTTCCAGGGATGAGGAGACCACAACATCTCTGGGCAGCCTGTGCCAGTGCCTCATTATGGATGGGTCCCATCCAAAGCTGGAAACAAAGCAAATCCGCCTGTTTTTCCAGAGTATTAGGAGCTCCAAACCTCTGGGAACAAAGGGAAATTCAGGCAGATTCTCTGTTGTAAACGATCTGGCACTAAAGCAGCAGCCACTTATCTCCTGCCTGGCCCGCCCGATGTCCGGAGGGATTTGACAGACAAGCTCTGATGGATCCAGCCACGGCAATTTCCAATGCTGCTGCCTCCCGCTATTCCCTTCCTCCTGCCAGGAGCAGGCACAGGAGGGGACACAGAGCCGGTCAGTCCCCACGTCCCCCTGCTGCCCAAATCGCCGCTGGAATCAGGAGCTGGAATCGGAGCTCAACCCGGCAATTTGGGGCTGGAACCGGTGGAAAATTCAAGAGCCTCCCTGTCACCGCACCCCCTCATTAGGGCAGGGCGAGGGGTGGGATCCGACTGTCAAACCCCGGCAATTTGCAACGGGACAATTCCTCACTCCCCCCCTGCCGCCCAGGCAGAGAAGGAGCTCCTTAAATCAGCTCTCCTTCCCAAATTCCATGAATTCGGGGGCGAGCTGTGGCAGCTGGAGGGAGGGGGGAAGGGGGGGGTTGAGCTGCCTGCTCTGCAAGGGGTAACCTCGAGCTGAGGGTCAAGGTAGATAAAAGGAGAACAGCAACCTCTCCAATGGCCCCGGCATGAATCACTGCGGCGAGTGAGTCAAAGCCCCGCTTGTTTTTGCTGGAGCCGCAATTAGCACTCGGAAAGCTCAATTAAGAGACATTAGCGGAACGAGCGCCGTATGTCAATGGAGCCCCCGAATTGCGGGACGGCTCCTTCCCCGCCTGTAGGAACCACTAAAAATGGGTTTGCTCTGACCTCTTTCCTGGAGGGGTTCTCACTGTGGGGTCTGTGGAGCACAGGCACAGGCAGGACGTGCTCGCTCGTTACCCCACGGAACTTCACAGGGTCCTAAAAGCCACGTGAAAAGGCTAAATTTTGGTTAAAATACAGCACCAGCGAGCCCAGAGTTCCCTCCCTGCAGGAAGCTCTGTCTTCTGAAGTCTCATTTGGGAAATTTAGAACAGACTTCCACTTCATAAAGCTGGGTTAGGGTTATCTTTTAACAGCAAGGTTTGTTCCTCACTCTTGAAAAGCAAATCCAGGTGTTGCCGAGTTGTGAACCTTCACAACCACAGAATTCCGGACTGGTTTGGGTGGGAAGGGACCTTAAAGTTCATCCACTTCCAACCCCAACACCTTCCCCTATCCCAGGTTGCTCCAACCCGGCCTTGGACACTTCCAGGGATGAGGCAGCCACAGCTTGTCTGGGAATTCTGTGCCAGGGCTTCACCACCCCCACAGGGAACAATTCCTTCCCAATATCCCATCTCACCCTGCCCTCTGCCTCCAGCTACCACGATTTCTTGGAACAACGGCAGCTTCTACCAGAATTATTGCTGGCATCTGAAATTACTGTGGGAATTTGAGAAAAGAACCACGGAAAGGTTGGGGTTGGAAGAGGCCTCAGGAGACCACCCGGCCCCGAGTCGGTTCACCAGAGCGGACTGCACAGGATCACATCCGGGTGGGATTTGAGGAGGAGACTCCACAACCTCTCCGCTCCATCATCCTCAAGGAAGTTTTTTTCCTTTTATTCACAACGATCTTCCCACAAGCCCCATCCTCTGACCATCACACAAAGCACCTTTATCGTGGCTTGCTCTGATCCAGCCTGCTCAGGAGAGATTTCCAGCTGGGATTCAAAAGGCATCGGGAGCTCCACATCCCAAACCAAGCACTGCAGGAACCGCCAGGGCTCGGGGTTTGTTCTTCTCCCTCCATGGACTGAGAGGTCCCAGCCTGGGCCCTGAACTCTGATTATGTGCAGAGCTCAGGAGCAGCTGGATCTATCCTCTTCCCAAAAAATCAGTCTGGCTTTTGGGATACCCGAAGGAAACCTCCCGCCGGGATAATGTCTGTGGCAGAGGGAGGCGGCTCCAGGGAGGTCACAGCTAATTCGGGAACACAAAAGGACTCCGGGCACAGGCAATCGATGGCGAATCCAAGGAAAAGGCGGAGTCGGGAGCAGGAATCAAACTCCTCAGAGCTCTGGGATTCAATGAGTTAAAAAGGAGCTTTTTGAGGGACTGGTGAGGGGAGGGAAAGCTGCCCCGGTTTTGGATCAGGGATCTGTTACGGGAATGGTGACGTCTGCTCTGCACCTGGGTGTTGTCACATGACTTTCAGGCACGGGAGAGACTGGAACTGCAGAACGTGAGGTCCCACCAGCGTTATCTCCTTATCTGCCACAGGCAGCCTTATCAAACATCCGGCAACCCACCACACTGATAAAAAAACAAACTGAAAGTATTTTCTGTGCCTTTAAAAATACTGAAATCATAGAAATCATGGAGTGGTTTGGGTGGGAAGGGACCTTAAAGTTGATCCAGTTCCAACCACCTGCAGGCACCTCCCACTACCCCAGGCTGCTCCAGCACCCTTGGACAATGCCAGGGATCCAGGGGCAGTCACAGCTTCTCTGGGAAACCTCTGCCAGGGCCACAGCCAAGAATTCCTTCCCAGTATCCCTCCTATCCCTGCCCTCTGGCAGTCTGAAGCCGTTCCCCCTTGTCCCAAGTCCCTCTCCAGCTCTCCTGGAGCCCCTTTAGGCCCTGGAAGGGGCTCTGAGGTCTCCCTGGATCCTTCCCTTCCCCGGGTGAACCCCCCCAGCTCTCCCAGCCCGGCTCAGGAGGAGAAGCCAGAGCTGCTGGCGCAGTCCCAGGAGCTGCAGGGGTGCAGAGCCCTTCCTGATTTTGCTGCTTTTCCCAAAGCAGGCGAGCTCTCCTTGGGCCTCCTTCCCTCATTAGAAGTCAGCTCCCGGCTCCGGTGACTCACGGTGGCAGCTAAATAAACCCAACACCTCTCATGACTCACGGGTCAGGTGAGAGGAGCAGCAGCTCTCATTTGCATGGGCATTTTACACCTTCTCGGAGCCTGATTGTCCTCAGCAAAGAGCAAAAGCAGCCGCAATCAAGTCAAGCTTGGGGCTCGATGGGAGCAGCTCCCGGGAGGGGGGGGTGGGGAAGATGAGTTTCTCCAGTTGGGAGAAAAATCCATCCTGCAGCCAACTGCAAAATTCTTAATAATTGCAAAGCCGCTGCTAAAGAAGGGCAGCTTATCACCAAGTCCACAACCCGGCTTGATAAGCACCCAGAAATTCCTACGCGGTGCTCTCCGGGGAGAAAATGAAACTTCTCAGTCTTCTCCTCGCACACCCTCTGCGAAACAAAGATCCCCTCTGGCTCTGCAATTCTTTACCCGCTCCTCGGCCCAGCTATTTCTCAAGCAAACCCCAGCACCTCGAGCAAAGAGTTCTGTCTGAACGGTCTAAAAAAGCGTTTATTACCCCAAAAAGGGAGGTGCTGCAGAAATATTAAAAACCAGCAACGCTTTCTCAGGGAATTCATTTCCTTCCTCCACTCGCAACGAAGTTTCCCTGTTTATATTTGTCAAAAACCACACTTTTGGTCGATGAGTTCGTGCATTTATCTGCAAGAAAGCCAGAAGCCAGCTGGGAATATCAGCTGAAATCCGAGGGCCAGCCCGGTTTGAGGGATAATTTCTTTATCCAGGCTCGCGGTGCCCGTCCCCGGCGAGGAACAGGACCGACCTCCGCGGCGGGCTCTGGTCGTGCTGTTCTGCCTGGAACTGCACAGAATCACATCCTTTTTATCAGATTAGCCGGGGCCAGAAGCCTCAGCGGGCTGATGGAGATGGAGCATTACAAGAAGAAAATTGAGAATTACGTCAGGAGGAGGATGCCAGATTGATGATGCCTCGGTGCCGCTCGGGTCGGCGCGTCGCCGTCACCTCAGCGGCAGCGCTGGACGCAGAGCAGAGCACGAGTTTGGGACAAAGACGAGAAATTACTGGCTAAAAGGAGGAAAAACTGGGCTTTGGAGCAAGCTGGGATAGTGGAAGGTGTCCCTGCCCAGGCAGGGGTGGGATGGGATGAGCTTTAAGGTCCTTTCCAACCCAAACCACCCCGGGATTCTGCGGTTCTCTCCTGGCTCAAGGTCCTTTTCCACACGAAGGAATCTCTGTACAAAACCTGAAGTTAAATGATGATTTCCACAAGAAACAGGGCTCCCAGAATCCCACTCAGAGTCAGGGCTGGGAGAGGCAGATCCCAGGGTTCTGCTGAGCGCAGTGCCCACGGTACAGAACAAGGAGAACGCTCTCGGAATTCCTCACTCCTCACGGCCTCTGCTGATGGAAGCGGTGAAGGAAACGAATCCTCACCACAAAGAGAAATAAATTCAACCTTGACTGTTTACTTCAAGTGTCACTGACCATGTCAGCCAGTGCTGCAGCGACACAGTACAACAACCGAGCTCCACAAGCACAAAAACTAAAAGCTCTGATTCATCTCCAGCCCCATTTTCTCGCCTCTTGAATATTTAGGAAACGCAACCCGAGTAACTCCCACAGAACCCCATTTACCAAGCACTTAACGTGAGTTTCACGTTAAAAATATCAGCTTTTATTTATCTGCCAAAGAGCCCACACGTTGTCAGGGCAGGTTTTTGTCACACCGCTCGATCTGTGCTGCTCTGACTCCACGGAGTCACTTTGGGTTTAAAATTGCTCGGTCACAGGGGCTCGTGGCAGAAATAGTCCCCTTATTATCTGCAGAGCAAAGGCCAGGCTGCTCGAAAAATTATTTTAGGCCCAATAAAATTAGCTAAGACACCTGCAGCAGGAAAAACAAAAAATATGGACTACCCACACCCTGAACCACGGCAGGAATTTGAATGGACAACGAGCAACCACCGCCCTCCTTCCCTGAAGAGCTGTGTCCTTCAGAAACTCTTTGCTCCACTTGTTTGCTATTTTATCTCGATAAAATCCACTGGGAAAGAGCAGCAGAACACTTTTTGTTTGGTCTTTGAGCGACAGGAGGGGGGAAAAAAAAAAGCAGGGAAAACCAGCAGAAGCGTTTGGTGCCCTCCAGAGGAAAACCGAACTAAGCTGCAGCTTTCAGATACAAAGGACTGGCCCTAAATCGCTTCTCCTGGAGACGACAGCCCTAAAATCACTCCTCTTGGAGATGACAATGTCACAAACCAAAATCCACGCTGACGAGGCAGCGAACTGAAACCATCAAAGGGATGCTCCACCTCATTTAACAACACCAAACCAAACCAAACCAAACCAAACCAAACCAAACCAAACCACTTCACTTTTTTTTTGCCCGAGAAGCACCGAAAACCCCAGCATTTCCTGCCCTGCCGCGTGCGGGGATCGGCGAGCCCGTGGTTCCCGAGCTGTGCAAGGAGCAGAGCGGCTCCCGTCGCACCGAGCCGCTGCAGGGGCTGGAAGGGGCCGGCAGCGCTGACGCTCTCCGGGCTGAGTCATTCCTTACGGGAGCTGACGTCCGGCCGCCCTCCCTCCTTCCCTCCCTGCCAGGCAGGAGCAGCTCCCCTGCCTGCCCGGCCGCAGGGAAGAATAAATCCCGCGGGTTCGTCACGACCCCACGCCGGGGCGATGAGGCGTGACGGGCACGGGGCTGCCCGGAACGCCGGGAAATCGGGGGGAAAAGTTCGGCGTTTCCCCGCGTTTCCAGTTCGGGGTTTCCTGCCTGCTGCTGCCCCTCCGCGCTGCTGAGCCGGGCGATAAACACCCCGTGCCTAAAAGCACGTTCCCTTCTGAAAAAAAAAAAAAACCCCCACAAATCCTCCCCCAAAGGTGTTTTGAAAGGACTCAAAGAGTTCCGCGAGGCTCTCTCACCTGACGGCCTCCGCCACGCTGTTGGAAGTGTGGCCGGACAAGGCGTCGTGCAGGTTCCTGATGAAATAATCCCTGTAGTCCTCGGGCAGAGCCATGAACGTTCCCCCCATCACGATGAACTCCACTTTGTCCACGCTGTGGCCCAGCTGCTTCAGCTGCAAGAGTTAAAAAAATGCCACGGGAGAACCATCGGGCGGGGATTTATCCAATGGCTGGAATCCCCCCTTTCCTGACGCCGCCGTCTCCTTCTCGAGTTGTTTCGGGAGTGAGAAATTAATATTTCTGTACAGGTTTTTTATAACCACTCCCCCCCACCCCAGCCAAAAAAAAAAAACCAAACCCCTCAAAAGTCATTTTTCCGCTGTAAGAACGCAGCCCAGAGTAGAGGATTTTCCTGAAAAATCCGAATTATTTGAGTTACTGGTTACCGGAACTCCCCAAATTCGGCCAAAAGGCAAAAAAAATCCCTTGCATCTCCTTCCATCCACGTAGGACAAACTCTCCCTAAAAACTTGTGGGAGAAAAACACCGAATTCGTGGAGAATTTTCCAACGGATTTGGAGATAAACAGGAAACTAATCAAAGCAGAACAGGACTGAGAAGCTTCTCACATCTAACTCTCCCAGAAACACCCAAATAAAGGAATTTTGGCAGCCATAGCTTGAGTATTAAATTCTCCGTGGACTTTTCTTTACCAAGAACTAGGAATTCCAGAGAAGCCCAGTTTTGTTGGGATTACTATTACCAGTCATGCATTGTACAGAAAAGATCTTAGGAGAGGTTCAAAACTCACCATTTATTTCATGGAAATGAGATTCGGACAACTAAAATGCATCAATTAAAATTTTTTTTGCAGCCAGCCAGCCCAGAAATTAAAAGAATTCTCATTTTTTTGCATCCCCGTGCCCCAGGAAATCCCCTGTAAAAATGTACCTGCTCCACTCTGTGCCTTGTCTGGAGATAGGGATCGTACCGAGCCCGGATGGCCCTCATGGATGTTGGCTGAAAAACACAAAAAACATTCATTTCACAAACTTTTCCCCCCCCCACAAAGAACAGCAAAAAAGAACAAAAGAAATTTTGAGCGTTGAAATAAACACCGCAAACTTCAAATCCTGATTGACCCAAAGCCTTCAAACCCACAAATAAAGACTCTGTAAAACTGTAAATACGAGTTTAGGTCCTTAAATTCTTCAAAAGATACAACCAAACACGTTTTTGCCCTGAGATAGCAACATGACCTAAAAGGAAAACCAAAATTATTCCATTTTTAGTGCTCTCCAACAGCTAAAAAATTCCCGTAGTGAGTGACAAAAGCATTACAAAAATCACCAAGTGCCTCTCCGAGCGCTCTTCTCTTGTCCTGTGCATTTCAGAACCTTTTCCCTCGCCCAAATTACCCAGGCAGCATCCTCTAAACCCAGCCTGAGCTTCAAATATTCTCTAAATTCATTCCTTCAGCTGAAATCCCTAAAACCTCTTTTTTTTTTGCTATCACCAGCTGCTGGAAGCCTATTAATAATATTTTTAGGAGATTTTTAACACCTTTTGTATCCTGGATTCACTTGGTATTTCCCATTTTTCCTGTTTCCTTCATGGGACAAGTTTCAAATCCCTGAGGTAACAACAGACAGAATTCCTATTTAAAAGATGCTGCATTCTTGGTTTTTACCTCATTATTGGATTTTACCTCACTTTCCTGCTTTACATCCCTAGCACAGCTCTGAGTTTTTTCTTAAAGCCAGTCACAATAATTCAGTCACAAACTGCTGCAGACAACAGGGAGAAAATAATTGGGAAATACAAAAAATTTAGGGAGGTACCACTGCAGAAAAAAGGCAGTGAATGCAATTTCAGAGGCATTAACAGCTAAAAAAGGGGATTTTTTCCCCCCAAAACTTATACTTTTTTTAATCCTGTAGGAACCTCCCCATGTTCTGTTTGAAGACCCTTCTTACACGAGGGCACAATTTTTGACATTTTAACTCATTATTTACAGAAATTAAGAGTTTCACTCCCAGACTTTGAGCCCGAAGCTCCTGCAGATGGGTTTTGGTTTTATTCTCGTGCACACGGGCGAGCTGCAGAGACAAAGCCCAGCCTCACCCAAAGCCGGGCTCAGGGAATGCTGGAATTCCCCAAGTTGGGGAGCAGTACCTCGTATCCAGTGTAGGACTGCGTGGAATATTCAAAGTCGGAGTCAGGGCCCCCTGGGCAGTACCTGCAGGGCAAAAAAAAAAAACCCAGAGAAAACGGGAATTAAACCCTCACAGTTCCAAACGGTTCCTGTGATTCCGCGAAATCCGGGAATGCTGGGAGGAGCTGAGCCTGTCTGTGTTGGCAAACACTGAATGTGCAGTCCGAACCAGGAATTTTAATTCATTTTCATGGGAATGGGATGTCCAAAACCGCTTCAGACCTGTCAGATCCCCACATCCAACCTGAAACAACTTTCTAGAAGCAAAACCCGTGAAAATATTCCCAGGATGTGGCATTGTTTTAGGGAGCAGCCACAGGGTTTTGGAGCAACAGTTACACAGAGATGAATTGATTTTAAAAAATCATTTCAGGATTTGAGTATTTTCCACGATTCTCTCAAGAGCATCACTTTATTCCATGCAGAATATGACTTTTCTTTGGCATGCAGAGATGCAAAACAGGGATATCATCCTGTCCCACCATCTACTTTTCCAGGAATTTCGGGAATCTCAACATTTGGATGGCGAGAAAGCTCACCTGCATTTGTTTCCCTTAGCTTAGGGATGCGTTATTTAAGGAACAAAACATCCCAAGTGCTCAGAGATGAATTCAGACAGGAGGGTGGACAACCCCTTCTCCTTCAGGAAAGGCGAGGGAGCATCCAGGGGATTTTCCCTACGGAGCAGCTCCCAGGACAACGCCACCTCCCCCAAACCAGCCCCGTTTGCCTGCCTCCCGGGATAATTGATTTGTTTCCTCCCTGCCAGCTCACCCCGAGTCATCCGCCACCCCTAGACAATTAATTAGCAAATCGCCGTGCCCACGTTAATTTGCTGGCAAAGAGCTGAGCAGTCGAAGCCATTTCAGACACGACATTATCCTGGAACAGCTCAAGCAGAGGAGCTGAAACAAACCCAGATTGAAATTCGGGAATGACAGGGAACGTTTGGAAATAAGTGATGGGGAAAGCACAGCCAAGAGGAGATTTCAGGTGCACTGAGTCAGACTGAGGAAGAGACTTCAATTTAAGCTGGTGTTCTTTAATTCAGACAAAACCGAGTTATTCCAGGAGGTTTTGGCAGCTGGAGGCCTCCCCTCCATCTGTGCTCTGTCATTCCAGAGCCACTGGAATGGCACAGCAAGGAATTTTCCGCAGGCAACGCCTGCTCCTCCTCGGGCGGGGCTCAGATCAGCCACCTTCCGAATTCCCAGGTCCTGCTGCTTCCCTGCAGGATCTGCAATCTCCCACCTGCTCCTCTGCCCAGGGATGCAACAGCCCAAACCAGGGACACAAGTCCCGTCTGGTCGTTAAGAAACTGGTAATAAATTAATTATCATGAAGGTGGGGATCTGATATGGAATGGTGAGTTTGGGTCATGAAAGGAGATTTCCTCCTTGAGGAAAAGGTGAGAAAAAGCAGATTTTGGGGTGATGTGTGAGGTATCAACAACCTGGCGGCTGTGCAGAAACGGGAGCCTGGCCCCAAAACGCTGCTCCGGCAACTCTGGATTTATCCAGGAATGCTGGAAAAATGTCCCTTGGGGTCATGGAATCACAGTAAGGCTGGAAAAGGCATCCAAGAGCATCCAGTCCAACCATTCCCAGCACTGATCCGTGTCCCCATGTGCCACACCCACAGGGATTTTCAATCCCTCCAGGGATGGGGGCTCCAGCACTGCCCTGGGCAGCTGAGCCAGGGCTGCACAGCCCTTTCCAGGAAGGAATTGTTCCCAGTATCCAACCTGAACCTCCCCTGGTGCTGCTTGAGGGCATTTCCTCTCATCCTGTCCCTTGTCCCCTGGAAGCAGAACCCACCTGGCTCCTGTCAGGGAATTCCAGAGAGGAAAACTCCCTCTGGAGCCTCCTTTTCTCCAGGCCGAGCCCCTTTCCCAGCTCCCTCCTGGTGCTCCAAACCCTTCCCTGGACACGCTCCAGCCCCTCCGTGTCCCTCGCGGGGGACAGAAGTGTCCCCGGGCCCTGGGGCTGTCCCAGCACAGGGGCACGTGCGGGCTGGCCGTACTCACACGCAGATGTTGCCCGTGAAGTTGATGTGGGGACAGCGGTGGGGTTTGCACATCACGGCCACCACGGCGATCTGCGGGGAGCAAGGCCGGGACAGGAATTACAGGTGCTGCCTCCAGAGGGGCTGAAATAAAAGAGCTTCCTGCAGGGCTGGGGGTGCTGGGGGCATCCGTGGGGTTATTTTAACAGGTTCTGCGCGTGGGCTGCCGCCTGAAATAGCCGTGGGTTAAGGCTTGAAGGGGAGAACAAAACCAGCAACAAACGGGACTCTTGTTAATGAATGTTCTCACGTGAAATGTGAAAGCGTTTCGGTGTAAATCGGGGTCTGAGACGGAGAATGAGGTGTTTTACCCTGAACTGGGTTAACTGCTCTGCTGAAAAATCCACAGCGACGTGGACACAGCTCCTGTTTTTCCTCAGAGAATCCCGGGATGGGATTTGGGCTGGAAGGACCTTCAATCCCATCCTGTTCCAATCCCGTCACCTTCCACTACCCCAGGTTGCTCCAAGCCCCACCCAGCCTTTCCTTGGACACTGCCAGGGATGGAGCAGCCACAGGGAAACCTCCAAGGAAGGAACCTTCCCCCCCAGATCTTTCCAAAGCCACATCCCCTGTGGGCACAAGGGCACGGAAAAGGCATTCCCCACGCTGGTTTCGGGCAGGAATCCAACCCAGTCTGGGGCAGGGAGCAGGGAGGGTGGCGGGGGAAGGAGGGATGGTGGCCACGCTCACCCCACTGGCCGTCCTGATGGGCTTGGCCTTGAGCTTCGGGAGCAGAACCCTCCGGAACTGGGGCGGCACGGCCGCGATGATGTCCACGAGCCGGGGCTGCGCCGCCAGCCCGTGCTTGGCCGAGGTTTTGGTCTTCAGCCTGCAAGCAGAAACACCCCAGAATGACCCAAACGAGTCCTCGTTTCCACCAGCTCCACGGAGATCCGGGTAGCTTCTCCCAGTTCTGCTCTCCAGACAAAGTATTGAAAAGCAAACAGCTGCGCTAAGACACCAAAAACGAACCCAAAACCGCCGATGATTTTTAGCTCTTTTTGTCTTCCGCACGTTTTCCTCCTAAATATGGTTTCATCCTAACTTTGTGCAGGCTGCCAAGGCTCTGGCTTGTCCATTTCCAGGGGTTTCACTCGTGTGTTGAGCCCCTACACACCCAGCCTGTAGCCGAGTTTGTCTCCAAGGCAATTCCTGGCAGGTGTTTGCAACAAAAAGTTCACAGGGATGTCAACAAAGTGGAAAAAAAAGTGGGGCAAACTCAGGTTTTATTACTCCACATAAATAAAGGAGGAAGAGCTTTCTGTAAACAACAACTTTGTGTGTTGTTTAACCCTAAAAAAATCCGATTCAATATTATTCCTGTATTAATATTTTCTTTTCCTGATGGATTTGGGACCGATGAAGGATGGACACAGGTGGGGAAAAAAAAAAAAAGGCAATGAGTTTCTTGGGAGTTTTTCAGCAATCCCACCCATTTTGGGACTCAGTAGCAAATCAGCCCAGAATTTCCTGGTTTTATTATCAGAAAATGTGAGGGAAACGGTGAGAAAACGAAACCCGGGTGCAACAGAAAGCACAGGACGTGCCCATCCCGCACGGATCAGCCCCAGAGCCGTCCCTGAGGCACTCACTTGTTGAGATCCACATCTTTTCCTTGCTCGTGAGCCTCGAGGAGCTGCTTTATGATGTCAGCAATGGTCATCACCATCAGCTCGGGCTGGCTGAGCTCCCCTGCAGCAGGGACAGAGCAAAAACGGGGAAGAGTCAGAGATTTCCCTGCCTGTGGCGACCCAGGGGCACCCGCCCTCCGTTCCTGCCACGGAATCGCGGAGTGGTTTGGGTGGGAAGGGACCTTAAAGCTCCTCTCAACCCAAACCCGACACTTCCCACCAGCCCAGGCTGCTCCCAGCCCTGTCCAGCCCAGCCTTGGACACTCCCAGGGACCCGGGGGCAGCCACAGCTTCCCTGGGAATTCCATCCCAGGGCCTCCCCGCCCTCACACAGAACGCGTGCGGCAGGAACGTTTCCCGTCACCAGCAACCTGCGTTCCCTAAAGTCCCAGAACCATGGAATCTCCTGAGCGGGAAGGGACCCATGAGGATCATCAAATCCAGCTCCCAGCCCTGCACAGACACCCCAAAATTCCCACCCTGTCCCTCAGAGCGCTGTCCAAACGCTCCTGGAGCTCTGGGAGCCTTGGGAGCGTGACCATTCCCTGGAGAGATGTTCCAGCACCCCACCACCCTCGGGGGGAAGAACCTTTTCCTAAAATCCAGCCTGACCCTCCCCCGGCACAGCTCCCTCAGCTATTCCCATCTGTTCTCTCTCTCTGCAGGGTTTGGCAGGACAGGCCAGGCTGCTGCACCATCCCAGCTGCCCAATTATCCCATTCCCAGCTTTTTCCCCCACTCCGATTTAAGGGAAAAGCCGAGTAAGGCCGGGACTCCCCCGTGCTGCCCCCGGGAGCCAGGACGAGGCAAGCTCCCGAGCACCACCCGGCTCTGCCTTCCAGGGACAAACAGCGGGGAAAGCACCCCAAAGCCTCAGGAAGGTCGGGGCTGGCTCTTCACCCTCTCCAAAACAGAAAGGGGCAAGGCTGACCTCGTGTTCCCGCTGCGCACACACACAGAGAACCGAGGAATCGTTTAGGTTGGAAAAGCGCTCCAAAACCACAGAGCCCAACCATCCACAGCACTGCCAAGGCCACCGCTGATCCGTGTCCCCAAGTGCCACATCCACAGGGATTTTCAATCCCTCCAGGGATGGGGGCTCCAGCGCTGCCCTGGGCAGCTGTGCCAGGGCTAGACAGCCCTTTAAGTGAAGAAATTCCTCTTAATATCCAACCTAAACCTTTCCTGGCGCAATTTGATGCCGTTCCCTCTCACCATGTCCTTGTTCCCTGGGAGCAGAGCCCGACCCCCCCTCAGCTGCCCCTTCCTGTCAGGGAGTTGTGCAGGGCCAGAAGGTCCCCCCTGAGCCTCCTTTTCTCCAGGCCGAGACCCCCCCCAGCTCCCTCAGCCGCTCCTCCCCCAGCTCCATTCCCTCCCCGGGACGCGCTCCAGCCCCTCAGGTCTCTCTTTTACCTTTCCCATTTTTCCTTTTCTGCTTCATCCCGGCGGATCCCGCGGCCTAGCCCACCGTTCTGCCGTAAAGCGACGCCGCCCCGCGCCGTCGCGAAAGCGCCGTAAAGCGGCGGGAGGGCGGCACAACGGGGGGGTGCAGTTCCGCCNGGGTTCTGGGGGGTCCCCCCGGTTTTGGGGAGGGGGCCTGGGGTCCCCGGGTCCCCCTGCCCGTGCCGTGCCCGGTGTGCGGTGTCCCCCATGCTCGGATGGATGGTGTTTGTCGCGGCTGCGGCGTCCGGTGAATCCAGAGTCTCCTGGATCAAGGAAGCAGTCAAGGAATCGGTCAAGGAATCGTGGAATTAGGGAATCGAGAAATCACAGAATCACTAAACCGCAGCGTCAGAGAGCCACAGAATCTCAGAACTGTGGAGCGATGGAGTCGTGGAATCCCAGGGTCACGGAATCTCAGAGCCACAGAGTCAGAACCACAGAGTCGTGGAGTCACAGACTCCCAGAACCCCAGAACTGCAGAATGATGGGATCACGGAATCAGAGCGTCAGAGAGTCACGGAATCTCAGAATCACGGAGTGATGGAATCACGGAATCACAGAGTCTCAGAATCAATCACAGAATCACGGAATCGTGGAATCCCCAAATGAAAAAATCATGGAATCACAGAGTTATGAATTCCAGACTCACAAAATTGCGGAATGGCAGAATTACAGACTCGCAGACTCACAGAACTGGAGAATCATGGAATCACAGAAGCACAGAATCATGGAATCACAGGCCCACGAAATCACGAAGTCACAGACTCCCACAGCCACAGAATCTCGGACTCACAGACGCCCAGAATCCCAGATCTACAGGTTCTCAGAATCCCAGGATGGGTCAGGCTGGAAAGGACCCCAGTGCGTCACTGGTGCCACCTCCCTGCTCCGGCAGGGCCATCCCAGAGCACAGGGCCCACGACTGTGTCCAGACAGGTCTGGAATATCCCCAGGGAGGGAGACTCCACAGCCTCTCTGGACAATCTGTTCAGGGCTCGAGCACTGCGCGGGGAAGTTCTTCCTCATGTCCAGATGGAATTTCCTGGGATCAGTCCCTGCCGTTCCTCTGGTGCCATTGCTGGGCCCTGGAGCAGAGCCTGGGCCCTGCCCTGAGCCCTCCCTGCTCACAGGGACACGCAGGGCTGGGGTCTCTCCCCGAGGCCGAACAGCCCCGGCTCCCTCAGCCTCTCCCTGCCCTGAGCCCTGCCCTGAGCCCTCCCTGCTCACAGGGACACGCAGGGCTGGGGTCTCTCCCCGAGGCCGAACAGCCCCGGCTCCCTCAGCCTCTCCCTGCCCTGAGCCCTGCCCTGAGCCCTCCCTGCTCACAGGGACACGCAGGGCTGGGGTCTCTCCCCGAGGCCGAACAGCCCCGGCTCCCTCAGCCTCTCCCGGGCCGGGAGAGCTCCAGGCCCTTCCTGGTCTCTGTTGCCGGGCCTGTTCCAGGAGCTCCGTGCCCCTCTCGTCCCGAGGATCCCAGGCCTGGACACGGCGCTCCCGGGGTATAAGAACACCCTTATGGCTGTTCTCACAGGACAGTTTCTGATGGATATTCCCAGCAGTTGGATCATCCCATTTCCCTGTTAAAATCCAGTTTTTCCCGCGTTTTCTCCCCGCTTCTGCTGTGATTTCGCCCCGAGGGATCCCCACACGGGGCCCGAGGATTGCCGCGCCGCCTCAGCGCTAGATGGTAGCAAAGCACCGACTTGAGGAGGGGAAAAACGGGCTGGGTTTTCCTGACAAAAGGCGGAAAAAAATCCCTCCCGGAGAGCCGGGGGTTCCAGGGGAACGCAGGGAGCGGGGAGGTGGGGATGGCGGGAGGGAGCAGGCAAGGGGAGCGGGGCCTCTGAGGGGCGCGGCCGGGCGGGAAGAGGCTGAGGGGACAGAGCGGCTCTGGGGGTCCCTGGAGGCGAACCCAGCACGGCCGAGCGTGGGGCTGGATACTGGGAAAAGGTTCTTCCCCCGGAGGGTCGGGCACTGAACAGGCTCCGCAGGGAATGGTGACATTCCAAAGGCTGCCAGGGCTCCAGGACAGCGCTCTCAGGGGTGCGCAGGGTGGGATTTTTGGGGTGTCTGTGCAGGGCCAGGAGCTGGATCTGATGATCCTGGCGGGTCCCTTCCAACTCAGGATTTTCCATGATTCCCTAAGCGTCCTCCCCACAACAGTTGTGTCCTCTCCTCCTTGGGAGGACTTGCAGACCCTAAAGCCCTCAGCGGCCTGGGATGATCCCAAATCTGACCCCGTTTAAAGCAGGGAGGTTGGACCAGAGATCTCCTGAGGTCCCAAATTCTGCCACGGTCCTATAAAATCAGCTCAGGCTTCTTCCATGAATATCCAGTGACTTCTAAAACTCAGATGAGCTTCAGCTTCTGGAGACAGGGATTTCCATAAGTGGATTACACCTTGTCTGGGGAACTGCCCTGCTGTTTGCCAGGGCCTTGCTCCCAAATCTCCTTGCTGGTGGCATCCTGGTCAGTCCCTGGATTTTGGCGGATCACGAACCTACCCGTGAGCAGAGGGGAGATGCTGCCTGGATGGGAAAACAGGACTGTGGAGCAGGAGAGAACAGGCAGCAAGGAAAACACCACCAAACCACAGATAAAACTGAAGGGAGATGCAGGCAATGGCCTCGTGACCTGCTCTGGGGATTTGTGGGATGGGAAAAAAATCTCACAAAGCAAGAATCTCACAAAAAAAGGACGGTTTTTCTTGGAAAACCTTCGTATCCAGGGGCTGTTCTGAGGATTTTTGGCACCACTGTCGTGACTGGAGCGTGCCTGGGGGCTGAAGGGTCGGCAGAGCTTGCAGGGAGGGAGAAGGGCGCGAGGAAAGAGCTCTTCCCATGGGGTGAGGATGATTTAAAAGGCAGCCAGAGCCTGCTCTGGTGCCCGAGGATGGCACGAGGGTGCTTGGAAATCAGATCCCAGGATGGGACAGGTTGAAATAGGGTTGAAACCCTCCGCTCCCACCGCTGCCTTCGGGAGAGCTGGGCCGAGTCTCCTTCCTACAGGATGTGCTGGGAGCGCCCTGCGATGCCCGGACCTGTTCTCTGCCGGGGATTTCCCCTCCCCCGGGGGTCTCCCGAGCGTCCCGTGCCAACCAACAGTTTATCCGTGCTCTGGGAAGTGCTTGTGCTCAGGACCTGGGGCTGCACGGCTACGAAACACCTCCCCAGGCCTGCACCTTCTGCCCTCACCTGTCCCAAACCTATTCCAGCGCCTCGGGGGGCGTTCCAGGTGTCCCGGTGTCTGGCTGTGCCCTGCTGGGGAATTAAAGCAACTCCCAGTTCCTCCCCCTGAGTTGTTTGGCGGTGCACATTCCACACGGAATTCATCCCGAGGATGCTTTTGGGTGTTGTTGGGGATGCCTGTGCTGGGCACACCAGAAGTGATGGGTCTGAACATTCCAGCAGGGACAAGGCCGTGGATTTCAAACCCATTCCCCTATCCCTGATGGGTCTGGACATTCCAGCAGGGTCATGGCCGTGGATTTCAAACCTGTCCCCCTATCCGTGATGGGTCTGAACATTCCAGCAGGGACAAGGCCGTGGATTTCAAACCCATTCCCCTATCCCTGATGGGCCTGAACATTCCAGCAGGGACAAAGCGGTGGATTTCAAACCCATTCCTGTATCCCTGATGGGTCTGAACATTCCAGCAGGGACAAAGCAGTGGATTTCAAACCCATTCCCCTATCCCTGATGGGCCTGAACATTCCAGCAGGGACAAGGCGGTGGATTTCAAACCCGTTCCCATATCCCTGATGGGTCTGAACATTCCAGCAGGGACAAGGCGATGGATTTCAAACCCATTCCCATATCCCTGTCCCTCCCTAAAAACAATTCCTCACACCCTCATCTCAGCCTTGGAGCTGAGCTGTGCTCTCTGCTCGTTATCAGCTCCATCCACTGATTACAGCAACTTTTTATCTTGCATTTATTTCCTCTCACTGGCTGCTCTCCCTTTCCCACAAGGTCTCCACGCTCTTCCAGCACCATCCATTAACCCTTTATCCCTCCAACGCCGCTGCTGAGACTTTGCTCTCCTCCTGCTCCCACTTCCCTGGCAGCAGCTCGCGTTCCCTCATCTTCCACCTCTCCACACGAGCTGGGCATTTCCAAAAATCCTCCAGCTGCGCTCCCACCCGCAGCTCCCATCCGCAGAAGCTCCACATTTTCCTTTTCCCAAGTTCCTGCTTCTTCAGCTCAGAATAATCAGGAAAACTTCGTTTTGGCCCCGAAGCCAAACTCCGGCACCACACTCTGCCATTCCTCGGGGGCAAGGAACACCAGGGAGGCGCGGGTGGAGCTTTGGGGTAGCAGAGCTGGAGTCAGAGGGAGCGCGGCGTGTTTGGGTTTGTTCCCCACATCTGAGCGGGGCCGTAGCCCGGGGCTCGCGTTCTCATCTCGCTGCTGCCGCCGCCGGAGTTCTGAGGCTGCTGATTCACCGGCCCCCGGGCTTTCAGGGGTGCCTCTAAATCAGAGGCTGGGGCTGATTCCAGCAGGACCTGGCGATGGGAACGCCAGGCGGGGCGGGGAAATGGGCACCTCCGAAGGCACCGGGTCCTCGCCGTGTGGTTCGGCCGTTTCTTATCGGCGCTGTCTGGGGACGGGGCGAGGACCATCCCCCCTGCAGATCAGCAGCCCCGCGCCCTCAGGGCGATGTGTTTTGTCCCGGGGGGTGGCACAGGTTCTTTTTTTCTCTCCTTTTTCGAATTCTGACCCATTTTGTGACCTCAGGAACGATGTAAAATATGTTTACACTCAGTATATTGGATTTTATTCTGATTAATAGGGGTTACATCAAGGCTTTCTGTAGGTTTCCTCCCATTCCAAGGATAATTGACTTGGCTTAACGCATCCCTGGCATTTGTATTTATTATTTTACTGCGTCGTAAATACAAAAAAACCCCATAAATCAGAGGAGGTCTAAGCTTTAAAATGTGCAGTGAGCACTTAAAATATGATCTGATGCAGCAAAGGCACGGTGCCTGTCCAAGATTGACCCCCGAGACCACTCAGACCCTGGGAACTGCACAATTCCAGGGAATACTGATGGGAAAAGAGAAACCATTGCTGCAGGGTTACGTCATTTCTGTGTTTGTAACATGGATCTAACCTCAACTGCTGCCTAATGGAAACCAAAAAAAGCTTGGATTTAGGAAGCCAAGGAAGCACCCATGGAGCAGCCGGTTTAACTCGGTTTCCTAGGAAAAAACAGGCTGGTGAGGAGAGATTTGCAATTCCAGGGAACGATGCTGATGAAAGTTTTGGTTTGCTCCACCTCACTTTAAATGCTCAAAACTTCGCTTTCTTAACCGAAATTCGTCAGTCTGGTCTCCGGCATAATCAGCGGATCCAAAGGTAATTCCCATCTGCCAGTTCCTGGATGATTTTTTGGGAGCTGACAGCTCAGGCTCACCAGCTCTTAGGCCTTCGTGTTGGTTGGGATGGACTCGTCCTTCCGAGCACCCAGGAAAAGCAGGAAAACCCCGAAGTCCGGGAGAGGGAGATGCACTGAGCTGCTGAATGAGTGATTTGGAGCTGGAATTCACGCGTCCCGGTGGGAAGCGTCTCCCCCTGGATGCTCTCCATCCACGGGGTGCCGTGCCCGGTGCCTGGTGTTGCCAAAATCCGCGGAACCCTCCGGTGCCACGGAATAATCTGCTCTCAGAGCAGAAGTTTGCTCCTAATCCGTGTCGAAACGGCCTCGAGTTGCACCAGGGGAGGACGAGGTTGGATATTAGGAACAATTTCTCCCTGGGAAGGGTTGGGTAAGCACGGACTGGAGTCACCGTTCCTGGGAGTGCCCAAAAAACCTGTGGATGAGGACACGGTTTAAGGACTACGGGCGTGGTGCCGGATTTGAGGATCTAAAAGGTCTTTTCCGACCTTAATTCTGTGATTCTGTGATTGGTGGTTGGAATTCCCTTGGAAATGTGGTTTTTGTCCATAAATGCTGAGGATTTGTGTGCATGCCATGATTTTTCCCAATGAATGGAAAGGTTCCTTTTTGTCCCAGCTCTCTGGGATGAATCACTGTGCTGTGCTTTCAGTCCCCTTATCCTTAAAAACCGCTCTTTGTCCCGTTTTCCGGGAATTCCCCAAATGGCCAAAAAGACCAGTGAGAGAGAGAGAGAGAGCACGGGGTTCCCAATCTCTTCAGTGACGAATTCCAGCTCCCCATGGATCCATGTGCAAGAGTGTGGGATCTGATTTCCTTCTCGCTACCACGATGGAAAAGATGGAATTCCTTTGTTTCACATGAGAAAGGAATTCTGTCTCCAGCAAGTCCCTAACCAGGTTTTCCACGGGATGTGCCCCAGGATGTCCAAATGATCCACAGGCAGCCGCCCGTGAGGCCCAGCAGCTCTGACAAGGATCTAAGGAAGCGTCTCCATGGTTGAAATTCCGGGTGAACCTTCCAGAGATGATTCCAGAAGGAAAAGGGAACGTAGCACCAGTGACAGGAGAACAGGTTCCGATCCCAAAGCCCAGCAGGAATGTCCCCATTGTTTCCCCAGTGCCAGGTGGATAAATTTCTCTTCTGCTTGGGTAAAGGATACTCTGGATCCTCCCTTATTCCGTGTCCGATCCTTGGTTGGATGAAGGAATGTGCCAGGGCTGAGCCTCAAACACAGGAGATGCTGCGTGAGAGAAAAATAATAAGAATTCAGATTAATTTAGAGAATTCCAATTAACTTAGAGAATTCAGATTAACTTAAGAGAATTCCCATTCTCAACGTATTTAAGTGCTCAGCCAATCCTCGGGATTTTTGTGGCATTTAATACCTCAAATACCTTCCCAAATCTGGATTGAGTGGGAAGATTATTCCCGCTCGTGATCTCATTATAGGGAAAAAAAATCATCAGTCAGAACGTTTTCCCTTTTCCTGTCCCTTCCTGATAATCTGCGAGCACGGCCTGGCAAAGCCCAGCTGGAGCAGGATCCAGGGGTGGGATGTTCACCTCGGGAAAAGCCTGGCAGAGTTCACAAAGGTCCGGGAGAGGTCACTGAAGGAATTACGATAGGATTTGTCTCTCTTTGATACAAAAAAAACCCAAAACACAGTTTTGCCTTGCAAAATTGCCCCTAATCCAGGTGCAATCCCTCAGGGATAATTTTCCTTGGAGTGTTGTACACAGCAGTGGTGTGGGTAAGTTCTTTCCCCACTAACCCCTTCCTCTTCCACGGTTTTTGATTTTCCTGGATGCAGCCGGGGTTGGATTTGGCACATCCCGGCGTGTCCCGGTATCCCCCACCAGTACGGCCCCATTACCGGGCCCTGGGAGGTCCCATCCCTGCAGGAATTCCCTGTTCTCCCACATCCTCTCTGGCAGCACTGGAATTCTCCTCATGGAGAAGTTCAGAGACTTAAACACCTTCTCCTCACTCCCAGCGCCTCCGGAGCCGAGGGACGCGTTCCTGGGAGGCCACCTCAGCAGAATTCCCTGGATTCCTGTTGTTCTTATGGCCAGGATTGCATTCATGTTCTCCTTCCCACTTGTGTTTTCCTTAGGCCTCGTTCATGGAATCGTGGAATTGTTAAGGTTGGAGAAGCATCCCAAGATCATCCAGTCCAACCATCCCCCAGCACAGCCAAGGCCACCGCTGATCCATGTCCCCAGGTGCCACATCCATAGGGATTTACAGTCCCTTCAGGAATGGGGACTCCCCCACTGCCCTGGGCAGCTGTGCCAGGGCTGGACAACCCTTCCAGTGAAGAAATTTTTCCTAATATCAAATCTAAATCCAACCCCAAATCCAACCCAATCTCAGCATTCCAGTGCTTTCCTGATGTATCACCTCTTGTCTGTGATTAGAGCCTTTCTTTCCTCACCAGGATTTGGGATCACTGGTTTGCCCTGCGGATCCTCCTCATGGAGATTAGCCTATGGACCTGCTAAAAACGCAAGGTTTGGGAGATCCAAAGGGATGCTGGAGGTCTCCATGTGCTCCACCATCTCCCATCTACATGGGATCACCAATAACTACCGGATAATCATTGGCCTGTTGGAGCTCCCGTCACTCTACCCCTGTGTCTTTCCTAAAATCCCAGCAGTATTCCATCAAAATCCTCTTTTCCCTTGTTCACTCTGGGTTCTTCCCCATTTTTGCACAAAAAACCACCAGGGGGTCACAGATTGAAACCCTCGTGGTGACAACCCCGATGTGAACCACCAGGACTTCCCAAAGACCCCAAAAAGGCTTTCCCAGCAGGCTCCTGACACTGAGGAGCTTCAGGATATCCCATGAGGAGCCTTCCAAGCCACCTGGAACGGCGTCAAATCATTTGGGATTGCGTCACTCCGCCTCCTTATTTTTGGGAGGCATTCCTGGACTTCCCAGCTGCTGCTTGTTTCCCTGGAGTTCATTGCTTGGCCCTGGAATTTTCTGGACGCTCTGGTTCCAACCCAGCCTCTCCAGCTCCTCCTGGATCCTCTCCAGGACTTGGGTTTTGGACAGAGCCCGCTCTCACGCCTGGTCTAGGATCTCTCGCTCTGCCAAGGAGCGCTGGTGAGCGACAGCCGTGACAAACGGGTGGACTGGGAAGCGCTGGATGTGACATCTCCGGCCACGTGTTCTCTCTGGGCGCAGCAAATCCCTGTCCTCTGGATTCCCAACATCCAGAGCCTTGTCCTCCACCTGCCGAGAGGGGATCCAGGAGAGCTGGAGGGGGACTTGGGACAAGGGATGGAGGGACTGGACACAGGGAATGGCTTCCCACCGGGAAAGGAGAGCTTGGGGTGGGAAATTGGGAATGAATTCCTGGCTGGGAGGGTGGGGAGGGGCTGGGCTGGAATTCCCAGAGAAGCTGTGGCTGCCCCTGGATCCCTGGGAGTGTCCAAGGCCAGGCTGGACAGGGCTTGGAGCAACCTGGAATAGTGAGAGGTGTCCTTGCCCATGGCAGGGGGTGGAATGGGATTTAAGGTCCCTTCCCACCCAAACCATTCCAAGATTTTATGATTCCATGATCTGGATGTTGTCTCCAGAACAGCCTCCCCAGGGACAGGACATCACACTCACATGGGGACCTGGTGTCCATCCTGCTGACATCTCCAGTTCCTCTCTCCCGTGGTTTTGGAGCTCGGACAGGTCCCGGCCGGATCCCGGCATTCCAGCGGGAGCTCTGGGCCAGCGCCTTGGCTGCTGCCTTGGAGGGCAGGGTCCCAGTTTGCTGAGGGGCCGCCCAGCTGGGACGAACCGGTGGCTTTGGAAGCGNAAGGGAAGGGAAGGGAAGGGAAGGGAAGGGAAGGGAAGGGAAGGGAAGGGAAGGGAAGGGAAGGGAAGGGAAGGGAAGGGAAGGGAAGGGAAGGGAAGGGAAGGGAAGGGAAGGGAAGGGAAGGGAAGGGAAGGGAAGGGAAGGGAAGGGAAGGGAAGGGAAGGGAAGGGAAGGGAAGGGAAGGGAAGGGAAGGGAAGGGAAGGGAAGGGAAGGGAAGGGAAGGGAAGGGAAGGGAAGGGAAGGGAAGGGAAGGGAAGGGAAGGGAAGGGAAGGGAAGGGAAGGGAAGGGAAGGGAAGGGAAGGGAAGGGAAGGGAAGGGAAGGGAAGGGAAGGGAAGGGAAGGGAGAGATCATCATCCCAACAGCTTCAGAGGGACCGAGAACATCGGAATCCGCTGAGAAATTCCATACATTCTATAAATTTTATTCCCAAATGATATCCCCAAATAATATTCCTAAAAAATACAACCATAATCTGCTCTATTTGAGCTGTGCCGTGGTCTAAATTTACCTTAAGGACAAAAGGACTCAATTAGAAATTGATGCCAGCAAAGCTAAACCCACATTAATTAATTCTCCACATCAATTAATATGTTAATGCCCAAATTCTCCCCTGTGCACGCGGCTGGGACTGATCTCAGTCTCGCTCAGTGTTTGAAGACTCGAACGTGTAAAGGATGAAGTTTATTGTAACATAACCGGGATAAAAATTAAGCAAATAAATAAATAAATCTCTCGACAACGCAGTCTATTCCTTGAGAAAGATCCCAAAAATTAAAAAAACCCTCCAGGTTCTGGAAAAGAATGGCTTGGAGGGGTTTTTTTTTTTGGACCGATCCAAATTATTTGGTTAAGGACACAGAACAAACATTATCACGTCGAATAAAGAAAACTCAAAATAAGGTTTATAAAATATAAATACACATCGCACAGGACCGTGTGCTGGGAATCCCGGAGGCTATTCCCACCTCCTGGAAATGGCATTTTGGACTCAGAACGTCAACTCCCCGTCAACATGTCATGGAAAAAATGCATCCCTGCCTTCCAACCCTGCAATCTCATTTCCTTAGGACACAGCCGGGGAGGCAGGAACGACCGATCCTGCCAAAAAGATGTTACTCAGTGAGGACTGAAAATAATTTGGGAGCAGCCGTGAGGGTGGGGCGGTGTCTGGAGCAGACCCAGCCCCTCGCTGCTGACACCGATCAATCCAGCCCCGCCTTCCCCGTAAAATATCCGGGAATTTGCTGCGAGTGGCGTCCTCGGAGCATCCTCGGAGCGTTTCCCTGGATAGAGAGGGGGCGGGAATTCCCTCCCCCCCGCACGGACACGGGGGTTCCACGCTCAGAGCCCTTCGCTCAGAGGCCTCGCTGACTTCACTCACTGGAATTTCTTGTAACTGGCCCAACCAATTCAATTTATTCCAAACGAAGAGTGAGCCTGGTCTGTGCTCCCCATGATTAGCAATTGTGGGATTCTGTTTGGAATTCCACCTGTTGGTTTTGCTGTGCCTCAAATCACTCCTCCCCTGCTGGGGGAGGATTTCTGAGTCCTTGCTTGGATTTTTGGTTAATTAATGGGCATTCAGCCTTCTCTGCTCTCAGATAGTTTATTAAGTCTTATCAGAAAAGTTAGGAGCACAGCAGAGGGACGTGCATGCTGAGGAAAANCAAACCCAACACCTTTATATTTTCACCCTGTGCTACCTTACGTAATATTCTATCACCTAGTTCACACCGCTGCGCGCTCAAATCCTTCCCGGAGAGCCGGCAGCTTTCTCCATGGACGAAGGTCAAACCCAGTGTGTTCCAGGGGGGTAAAACTCCTTAAAACAGGCAGGGAAATACTCCCCGCACTCTGGGCTCCCACAAGTAATAAACCCCAAACCCTCCCTCCCAGGCCGGCTCGAGGAGAACTCATTCACCGCGCGCAAACGTGGAGCCGGCGGATGTCCCCTTAATTAGGTGTTTATTCTGATTTTGGTGTGCTCCGGTCGAGCCTCCTGAGCTGGGAGCTCCAACTAAAAACCCCTTTTTTTACATCTTTGTCGTTGGCTGGAATATTCTTCATTCTCACCTACGGTCTGCACTGGGATCATTGATCTATTTTAAGGGTTTCGTTGTAATTTGGCTCGGTGTTTGCTCGCCCCGGGCGTTTATTCTTTCATCCTGGGCTATTCTTCTTCTAAGGATTTGCTGAGAGATTTGCACATTAAGCCTCTTTATTTAGGCTTACTTAAATAGGAGCCTTTTCAAAGGTCTTCATTTCGACCAGGTTTCCCAATGCTGCCTTTAATAAGAAATGGAAATTAATTCTGGATTATTCCCGGAGAATTATATTTATTTCTTTCTTTTTTTTTCCTATGCGTCAGCCTGGTTTAACCTCAGCTTTATTGTCTTTGGGGCTGCGCTCATTTATGGCTGGAGCAGCAACAGGTTTGTACATGAGGATAAAGAACTCAGCTCTTCTCCTGACACGGGGACAACTCCAAAATCGGGAGGGATCCGGGACCGTTGTCAACATAAAAAGCTTCGGGAAGACCCTGAGGGGCTGGAGCATGTCCAGGGAAGGGAACGGAGCTGGGGAAGGGTTTGGAGCACCAGGAGCGGCTGAGGGAGCTGGGAAAGGGGCTCAGCCTGGAGAAAAGGAGGCTCCAGAGGGAATTTCCCTCTCTGGAATTCCCAGACAGGAGGGGGCAGCCAGGTGGGATCGGGATTTCTCCCAGGGAACAGGAATGGGATGAGAGGGAACGGCCTCAAGCTGCACCAGGGGAGGGTCAGGTTGGATACTGGGAACAATTCCTGCCTGGAAAGGGCTGTGCAGCCCTGGCTCAGCTGCCCTGGGCAGTGCTGGAGCCCCCATCCCTGGAGGGATTGAAAATCCCTGTGGATGTGGCACCTGGGGACACGGATCAGGGGTGGCCTTGGCAGTGCTGGGAATGGTTGGATTTAATAATCTTAGAGGTCTTTTCCAACCTTAACAATTCCGTGGTTCTCCAACTTTTTTATCAGCTAAATCCTTCCCGATTGGGGCTGCAGGTTAATTAATTTCAGAGATCACGTAACTTCCCTAAAATCCGGGGAAAGAAAATCGAATTCGCCTATTTTTGCTCTGAGCCGAGATCCTTTCACTTCTGGCCTGGCAATAAAACAGCTTCAAACTGGGAAGGGGAGGTTGTGGTGGGAGGAACCCGTGCGAGGACACTCCGATCCCCAGAGGAAGGGGGTGCAAACTGTAAAGGCAGAGGCTGAATAATCCCATTTTCTGTTCTCTACCAGCGCCAGGATCCATCTCCTCGCCCGCCGGCTGCATTTGGGTCAGGAGGATGCCTCCCCATCTGGGAGACAATGCCTCCCTTTTATGTAACCCTCCTTTAGCTCCACTCCCAGGCGTTCCCTGGCTTCCAGGGTCTGCTCCCCGAACCCCCGACACGCTGGTGAGCACACGGCCTGCTCCCGGCGGTCCTTTGCCGCCGCATCCGCACAAAACCCGCGGAGCTTTCTGGAATGGCTTCCCCGGGCTCCTTTGGTGGGAGGATGCCCTATTTTAGCAGCCCCGAGCACAATCGGCCCTCAGTGTTTACGATTCGGGGCTGCTCCGCTCGGGCCCCGGGGCGCGGAGAACGAACGAGCGCCAGAACCGCGGCGACGCCGAAATCTCGTGTCGTGAGGGGAACCGTGCCAGCGCTTCGTGAAAAGCACGGGAAGGGGTTTTTTGGGACGGCGAGGAGAGGGAGGAGCGGGTAACGGGGTCGCTGCCTCCGCGCAGACAGCGCCGTCCCTTTCCCACCGCCGGCCGTGTCTGGGATGCGGCGAGATTCCCTCGGAGCAGCCAGCCATGGGGGGCTTTGTGTCCTCCTCCCGCCCGGGTGCCCCCTCAGCAGCGCTTCCCCGCGGGGAAAACCCCCGAGCTCGAACGTCCCCGGGGGTGCCCGACGCCGCCCCAAGGGATGGAAGCACAAACTGGTGACACTTGCCAGGGATTTCACCTTCCGGAGCCGATCGGATCCGCGAGCCCCTCTCTTCTTCCTCTCGGCCGCCTGCCTGCTCAGGTCCGGGGTGTGCCCTCCTCCCTTCCTCCTCCTGCAGAGCACGACACAAAAATACCGATGAATCCCGCGCGCTTCCTTCCCTGGGGCCGGTAAAAATCCAATCCTTTGGGATACTGCCGCCTAAAAAAAGGCACGGGTTGAGACAACGCATTTTTATCTCGCCCCTGAGGCAGCCCCGAAGAGCACAATCAGCTTCCAGCGCTCAGGGGAAGGTGGGAACTCGGTATTTCATGCCAAATTCGGGCGCTCAAACACAAGCTCAGGACTCGGTGATTTAAGCAAAGTCCACCTAAGATGTTGCAGCGCCTCAGGGAAATTCACAGAGAAGAAATCGAGCTAAATCAATTTGAGAGTGTTCGGTGATGTCTGTGTCACCCGAAGCGTAAAACAGGCTGGGGGCTGCCTCCAACAAGGTGTTTATTCACTGTTTTTGCAGCCAAATAATTCTATGTATTTGTATTTGGACATGTATAAATGCATTAATGCTTAATTTCTGATATTATATTCCGCTGTTATTAAACTCGACACAATTAACTGGCAGAACAGGAATATTCCAGAGTGTGAAAATGAAGTGAACTGCACTGGAATATGGCCAGCTGCCACATTTTTTTCCGGTATCAGCGGTAAAATCCAGACTCTGAGGCACTATTTGTAGGCACTCAGGCAGGTTCATTATCCGGAGGCGTTCGCTCCGCGTTCAAATTCCGTGGTATGGAATCTGGGAATTTAAAGCAGCAGCTCTGAGTGGTTCTCCCAGTGTCTCTGGGCTCCGTGCTAAAAAAGGCACACGGGAATACAAAAACCGTGGATATAAAGCGCGGAAATTGACTCTGAAAGCAACTTTTATCCTGTGAAAAACTGGGATCACGCCACGCAACGCACACACAGCGCCAGCACGTGGCCAGTGTTCCCCCATCCCAGTCCAGCACCGTAAAGTCAAATCCAGCATTATTTCCAGTGGGAAACTGAGGAAAACTGCCACCTGTTTATAAACACAAGCAGTCAGGGGAGAAAATTCAACCCAAAATATTCCAGCCGGGAATGAACTGGTCATTCTGGTGGACCTGGCAGTGTCCAGGTTATGGTTGGACTCAGCGATCTCAGAGGTGTTTTCCATCCTAAATGACGCTGTGACCTCTGGGTAGAAGGCAGCCTGGGCCTCGTGGCTGTAAAGAAAGGTAATTATTGCAAATTTGGGGTATCTGCCGCTGCGCTCTGGCGTCCGAATCGCCCACAACCCCAGCTCCGGGTCAGGAAAACGGAAGGAGCGAGGAAAAAAGCGTCGGAGCCCGGATGAGGACGGCAGGTCTCTCGCTCCCAGTGCCCGGCTCGGCGTTTCTCGCCCCGTTTTCCTCCCTTAAGGAAATTTTTTAATTCCCACACGCCCACCAGGCACGGAGTTGAGCAGCGTGAAAAGGGAGAGACGAGCGCCGGGACCCGGGGAGGACGGGGCCGCTCCGAGCCCTTCTCACGCGAGCGAGCCCCTCTTTGTCAGCAGCGGGGCCGGGGCCGCCGGCGGAACAATTACCGCGAGTAATTATTTTCTCGTTGGGTAAACACTCCGGGACAATATGCGACTGTTTCTTAGGGCCAGCCCGTGGCCATAAATTACCCAAGGCTGGGGAGGGGGGGGACAGAACTTGCGTTTTGGCCGTGAGAAGTAGCAGGGCCCCGTCTTGAGGCACGGGGCCGCGGTCCTGGCGGGGCTCCAGCGCTCGCATGGAATCGGGATTCATTATTCACGATCAAGTGGGAGGCAAATCTTTTGATTTATTGGCAGCGAGCTGCGCAAACAGCAGATGCCTTCCAGCAGAACTGTGCATGCAGGGCCTGACAGAAACGCCCTCCTGGGCCTTTGTAGGCAGATCAGAGCCCCACGGGAAAATTTCCTAACTCGGCTCCACGCTTCAGATAAAAATCTTTCACTTCCCCTTTGCAATATTTCTTTGTGCCCAGAGAGGCAAATCCCTCCTTGCTGATCTCTTGGAGGGGTTGTTTTGTGGTTTTTTTGTCTGTAACAAAAAGCTGCTCGGACAATTCAGGCAGAAAACAAAACCAGACCTACCAGAAATCGTCGCCGTGATAAATTGCAACGCCGACAGTCACAGCTATAATTCTATATTTTGATAACCCCTTCCAGGCAATTTGTAATTCAACCCTGTCTGTATCTCTCCTCTATCACCTCACCGCTCCCTTGGCTGCACGTCTCATCGCTGCTATTCTTAATTTCCCTGCTCAGTGACTGCGAAGCTTTTCCCACACTGTCCCAACTAAACCCAAAACCTCGCGGTGAACTTACTGGGGGATGCCTGTCCCACCTCCCCCGTGCTGCAGGGGGGTTTTCACTGAGCTCCTGGGCGCAGATTTGGGGTACAAGCTCCTGCCTTTCTGAGCAAGCAGCAAAGAAATCCAGCAGAAACAAAAACCAGGTTTCAATTATCATCCAGACCGCGAATGAACCCCGTTTTTTGGGCACTGCTCAGCTGTGGCCCAGTGTTATTGTTCTCCCACTGGCCAGGCCAAGCCCTCGCCCAGCTGCTGTCTGGAGATGTATTGATCTGTTTTTCAAAGCTGAAGAGCCAATTACGGTCTCACAGCCTGCAGAACGTATTTTGTATTTCCACTCACAGGACTCCCTTTGTCTCCACTGCACCGCGCAATTGAGAACCGACTGCAGCTCCTTCTGCTTCCCATGTTTCCCCCTTTTTTCGGCTAAACAAGGATGAGTTCTCCGCTAGGAATCCTCAGCAGTGTCGTTTCGGTGCTGCTGTGGAAGGGAGAAGGCGGCTGATGACTCAAAGGGCCAGCCAAGGAACAGATGAAAACTCCTCGTCATCGCAGATGACAAGAAGTGACTTTGTACACGAGCGGTTTCGAGCTAAAAGAGAAGAGATTTGGATCAGAGATTAGGAAGAAATCATTCCCTGTGAGGGTGGGGAGGCCCTGGCACAGGGTGCCCAGAGAAATCTGTGGCTGCCCCTGGATCCCTGGAAGTGTCCAAGGCCGGGTTGGACGGGGCTTGGAGCAGCCTGGGATAGTGGAAGGTGTCAGGGTTGAAACTGGGTATCTTTAATGTCTCTTTCCTCCCAAACTATTCTGGAATTCCACGAGCTCTGCCATTTACACGTCAATATTTCACCCTGGTATGATGAGCAGCAGAGTCCTCCCCTCCCTTCGGACCAGAAAACAACTGCAGAGTGAGGTCGAGCTCCGAGGAGGTTTTAACCAGGCCCAAGAGTTAGGAAAAACCTATTTTTTTGTAGATCACCTCTTAAATTCTGCAAAATTCAACCTGGAATTAGGCAGATTAACTTGGAGTCAAGGTAGCAGCCAGCGACTCGTCTCACGCGTTGCTTTGATGGTGGCGTCAGGTATTCCTTTGATGTGATCCTGTTTATTCACAAGGAATTCTCCACAGCTCCGGTTCTCCTCGGCGCTCAAACGGCAGAGAACGGTTTGTTGGCTCAGGGATTTCCAGTCGAGGTGCTGGGCTCGAAGAGCTCTCCCCAGCCCTTTTCTCTCCACCATCCCTTTGAGCTCCCTCGAGTTCTGCCACGTCCTCTCCCACACGTTCACGTCCTCAAGGAAACCCTCATCCCTGCTCCTTCCCACGTGCGCTCGGGCTGCAGCAAAAACCCATTTCCTCTCCCAGATTCCCTTTGGCAAACCCTGGGAAATCGCTTCTATTGTTCCAGGATCTCGTTTTACACCGATTTCACTCCTCCTGACATCCATTTTACATGAGGGGCGCTTGTTTTGCCCTTGAGCTCCAGGAATCCGGCTCGTCCGACGGAGAACTGCACCTGACAGCGCCGGCGGGGTCGGAGATTTTTATCTGGGGATTCTGCTCTGCCTTCCAAGCCGAGCCCTGGTCAGGCAGGGCCTGCCTGCGAGGAGGTGGATCCCGCACAGCGTTCCTGGGAGACTCCAAGCCAAGGCTCGGCATCCCGGAGGGACACCGGGACCGCGGTGACGTTTTCCTGCCACCCCCACCGAAACCCGAGGGACGCTCGAGGCGGTGTCTCCCTGCAGCTCCAGGGATCCAGCTGAAGAGCTGAATTCCCGATCCCGTGGCAGCTGCCTGGAAGTGAAGGGTGGAGAACACCACAAGGAGCCTCAGCTGGGAGGATTTTTGGGAAGGGACAGCAAAGCGTCCGTGGAAAAGAAGCATCAGAACATCATCGTGGGAGTGGGAGGCTGGGTCAGCACCTGAGACGTGGCACCTGCGCTGCTGAATAATCACCACAGAGGAGCCTCAGCAGCAGCAATTACCTCCAGCTTAAGTGATATTAAAGGCAGATCCTTGATAAACAAGCAAATCTCACGGAATTCCTCTCCCTCCTCGCAATAATCCTTTGTAATTGCGGATAAACGGCAGATTTGCTGGAATTAAACGTTCAGCATTAAAACGTCCTCCACAAACGGAGGGAGGCTGGGATCTCGCTCAGGGAGGCAAACAGGGAGCGCGTTTATTGTTCGCTGTTTCATTGTTTCAGGGGAATTGCTTTCACCTGGTTCTCAGCCGCATCCACAGCCGGGACAAGCGACTTCTAAACCCTTCAAACAAGGCTCGTCCCACTTTTTCGTGGCACGGGAGAATCCCAAACCCCACAGAAACGGCACAAGGGAATCCTAAACCTCACGGAAACCTCCGGGAGCTGCCGCACAAAACCACTGGGCACGGCTGGAAAATGATGTCAGGACGTTCCTTTGCAGCAGGAAGCGTTCCGTGAAAACATTCCGCGAAAAGCCTCAAAGAACTCGACCCAAAAAGCGGTGTCGGAGTTGGGAAACATCCCGCAGAAAGAGGGTGAGGTGGAAACTGGGAAGCTCTTTGAAGTAGTGCAACATCCAAGGACCAGGGGACGCGGATTAAAACGTGATTCATGAAAGGCTTTTCGCTCAGGCACTGGGAGCTCTGCGGAACACCCCGGAGGAGCGCTGGGTCCGGCAGGGTGAAGCACGTTGGGAAAGAGCTCCGAGAGCGCTTGGCCAAACAATCCCTGGCTGGGGTAATTCCTGGGCCGATTGTTCCCGGGCACGGGGATAATCTTGGCTCCGCTGGATATTGACTTAAACACAGCCCGGGTGCTTTCGCTGTGGCTCCGCTGGTTCCCAAGGTTTTTGTTGGCACAGCGGAGAGGAATCTCCTGCTCCCGGCGCGTTCGGCGTGGCGAGTCCATGGATTCCCACAGGAACCAGGGAATGGTCGAGAGGATCCATGACCTGTTTGCCAGGCTTGGATTAATGACAGCGTCGCCCTTTTCACAACAGCTGGGCTGAGGTGACCCCCGGGAAGCATCAGGAGGTGGCGTTTCCAGGGATTCACACAGGAAAAGGGGGAACTCTTCCCCCAGGTCACTCCCACAGCCTCCCTGCGCTTGTCAGCGCACAGAAAATTCACCCTGGATCTAAGGTTGGGAAAACCTCTGGTGCCAGAGGTGACAAAAGAAAACGTGTGGCAGTTCTAACACGGATCCACGTGCAAAACTCTGCTTTGGGAGGGAAATGCCTTTCTTTAGCCAGTGGATAACCCTGGGAGCCCGGGAAGTGAGGGATCCGGGCAGTGCAGACACGAACACCATTCATCACTTCAATGCTCCGACATCCTCTTACACCTGCCCTGCAACTCAATCATCCCAGCCCGCTCTCGGCCGGGAGATCCTCCGAGCGATAGAATTATATTTCATCGCAATTCATTCATTCCTCCTCCGCCCCGCAAAACCCACACATTCCTCCCGGCCCGGCAGCTTTATTTAAAAACTCTCCAACAACCCCTCGTCCTAATTCCTCCCGTTCCGGCTCTGTGACGCCCCCCAGGAGTTCCGGCCGGGCAAGTCGCGCTGAGAGCGCACAAAGCGGCGCCAGCTGCAGCTACAGCTGGACCAAAACCGAGCCAAAAAAGGCCGAGAGAGCGGGAAAAGGGGGTTTGCAACCAGAAAAGAGGTGAAGCTCTTACGCCTGCCTGGCCTGCTCGATGGGGTCGTAGTTGTCCAGGTAGTTGTACCGGATGGTGTCCGTGGGATTCCTGTCGGATGAACGCCAGGGAGAGAGCTCTTTCTTCCCCCTGCTTGTCCCCCGTCCTGCCACGGAAAGTTTCCTCTCTGGGACGTTGCTTTTTACTGGTTGCACGTCGATAACTATGAACTCGTCCTTGGAAGGAGTCTGACAAGAGATTAAAGCAAGGAAACAGGTTTTAGCCCGCGATGAAAATTAGACTGGCCTAAATTTAGGGTTATAATAATTGGGAGTTAACTCAAAGTCAGTCTCTGCAGGCTGGTCAGTGGACAGAAAGAGGCACCTTGGCAGTGCTTTTCATCACCCAAGTCCTGTAATCCGTACTAAAACGAGCTGAGCTGCTGTTGAGATGCATCAGCTTCTCTCTGTCAGCTACAGAGAGTCTGTGGGGGAGTTCGCTCTAAATTAAAGGGCTGAGCTCTGAACTCGGGGCAGGAGGATCCCAGAAGGACAAAGAGGCAGAGGGGCCGGCGGCCAGAATCCCCCCTGGGATTTCCCGGTGGGGACAAACCCCCGCGGAGGCGGCGGAGCCGTACCTTGGGCCTGGTGACGCGCAGCTCCCGCACCATCTCGATGTAGTGTTTCTTCCAGACGCCCTGCTCGAAGGGGGTCGGGCAGAAGTTGATGAACCACCCGAAACGCAGGCACTTGAGCATCCACAGCTGATCCAGCTCCGACAGGTACTTCCAGTGCCAGCTCACCTGCGAATTCCCAGCCAGCTGAAAAAACCTCGGGGTTTTAAAGCGTCCGTGATCTCGGCTACGGATTTCTGTGCTGGGGGAGGTAATTCCCACATATCCTTAAACTAATTCGGTTCTTCTGCACTGCTAATGCTCCTTTTAAACCTTTGATTAAACCATTCGAGGCCTTCATGACGTGGGGCCCTTCCAGCTTGGGATATTCCGTGATTCTAAGTAATTTTCTAACCTATTTTCTCCCTGCCTGAGCATGGAAAGTTCGAGTTGCATCCACATGAAATGCTGGAGAAAGTTACCAAAGCAAGGCTTAGCCAAGATGAGATTGTGATATATTCTTAATTTATATGGAATATTAGGTTAGTGCAGCAATAATGTCACTGATAGCTGAAATTCTTAATTTAAAACTACTTCGGGCAGCATCTCACAGCATTTTATGGCATGCAAACAGAATTTCGGAGTCCTAACCACCGTGCTCCAAAGAACATCTGTAATCTTCTGCTTCTCCACATCCAGCACTTGACCCTCAGGCCTTTTAAAGGATCCGTTTTCCTTGAAGGATCAAGTGCTGTTCTTTGCCAAAGCACAAGCCAGCATTTCTCAAAGAATTAAGGGCTCTGCGCACAGCGCGAGGTGTTTTAGAGGAATGTGGTTTTCAGGAAGCGCCAGGCTTCCTTTCTGGGAATAATCAGTCTGGAAAACGCCACATTTAAAGCGCTTTTGAGCTGAGCATCTAAAATTGCACTTCACTTCCGTGAATCGTGGCCGATCTGGCTTAATTTAGGATCTGAGGAACGAGCATCGGGCAGAGGCTGCCAAGTGAGAAGACCTTTTGTCTTCACCAAAAATCAGCGTTTTCCTTTTTTTTTTTTTTTTTAAATTAAACTACTTCGAGCCGGCTTCCTGAAGCCCAGGCAGGCGCCGGCTTTTTCTACCTGCGCGCATCGGCAGAGGCTCCGCGGGTCCAGGAAGGAAAAGATGTACAAGGACAGGACCCGAGGGAGCCTCGTGGTAAAATCGACGGCCTCGGTGGGGACTCGGGCCTGGAGCTGCTTGGCACAGAATTTCTGCTGGGACAGGGAGCAGCGTTCCAGCAGGTCCACCAGGATCCTCCTCCTCTGGCCGTCTGTCCACTTGTCAAACTGAACAAAAAAAAAAGAAAAAAAAAAAAAAAAGAGAAAAAAAAGGAGTTTCAGGTGCAGAGGAACCGGAGATTCAGCTTCTTAAAAACAAAACGAGGCGAGGGAAAGTGCACGAGCAGCAGCTTCTGGTGACTCACTCAGAGGGAGCCGAGCGCTGGGAACAAACGGAGAGGCTACATGAAAAGAAACTCTGGAAGCCACACAATGATTTCTAATCCTCAAAGCATCCTCAAAGCACGGCCTAGGCCGGGGCTCGCTGGCGCTCGCAAGGCTCTTTGCTCCCGGGACCGGCTCCGGGACGCGGCTTCCCTCACGGCAAGGAGGAGGCCCGGCTGGGAGCAGGCCCCAAAGATGGGCTCGCCGCCGGCTCCTTCCCCCTCCGCGGTCTCACGGGGAGCGCCTCACGATTTGGGAAGTGTTTCCCCTCACGATCCCACTTTTCTCCTCGCTCCGAGAAGCGGAGCGGGGGGGAAACCAAAGGAGCCGCCCGCGCCTCCTCACGAGGGAAAACGCGCGGCGGCGGAGCCGCGGAGGTTTCCCGCGGCTTTTCCGCGCTTGTGCCGGGTACCTAAAGAGCAGGATCGGATCCCGTGTGGGAGGAACCGAGCGCTGGAGCAGCCGGGGACGGCGTTGCCACCGCGGCGTCGGGGCAGAGCCGGGTAAACAGGGCGGGAGCGAGGGTGGCGCTGGCCGGGTGGTGGCAGCGGGGCCGGGAAGGGCCCTGCCGGCAGCCATCGCCCCGGAGGAGGCCGACCTCGTCCCGCAGTCGCTGCCGCCCGGCTCCAGAGCCGCGGCCCCGGGGCCAGGAGCGAGGAAAAGCCCCGGGATCGCGGGGGCCGCGGGCGGGAGCGGCAGGAATTCCCAGTGGGAGCTGCGGGCAGCAGGGCGGGATGGCTGGAGAGGGATTTCCCGAGCGGGGGGAATACGGGTTTTGCCTTATCCTGTCTACGAGAGTGCGCAGTGACAGGGCGAGGGGGAGGGTTTGGAACTAAAAGAGGAAAGATTTAGATGGGATATTAGGGAGAAATCCTTCCCTGTGAGGATAGAATTCCCAGAGAAGCTGTGGCTGCCCCTGGACCCCTGGCAGTGTCCCAGGCCGGGCTGGAGATGGGGCTGGGAACAGCCTGGGATGGTGGAAGGTGTCCCTGCCGTGGCGTGGAACGGGACGAGCTTTCAGATCCCTTCCAACCCCAC
>VXAZ01002052.1:0-84276 GCA_013399875.1 Gymnorhina tibicen | reverse complement strand
CCCTTAATTTCAAATTTATAATTATTCGGAGGGAAAGGGGTTGTATTTTCCATTTCAAGGGGGGCTCCTGCCTTCCTTAGCAGACACCTGTCTTTCAAACCAAGACAAGCCTTCATCAAAAGACCAGCAGAAGACTGACGACCACCACAGAAGGAACTGACGCATGCGCGGAAGCAACAAACTGTTGTAAAACCATGACACAGGTTTATGCAAATATGAATATGCTAATTGTTATAAATACATATTATAATATTGGCTTTCCACAAATATTAAAAGGATGCTATATGTATAATGTTGAAGTAGCTTTACTCTAAGGATATAGTTTTTTTGTAACAATAGGTAATGCCTTTATTTCTGTTATTAGTAGCAGTAAAATAGCTGATACAGTTATGCTTGTGGTAATTGAACTGTCTGCTTGGTTGGATAACATCCAGTGAACGTATAATGAAGACCCCTGCTACTGACATGCCAACTCTCAGCTGCTACCGTCTGCAGACACCATGGACCAAAGCCCAAGCTGGAGGTGATAACAAAAACGGACTAAAACCACAGCCAAGGAATACGCATGCTCTAAAAAGGTGGACCTGAGGAGGAGCCATGCCAAACAGTTCCTAGAAAATGTAAACTAGTTTGAAGAAAAGTTTGAATATGTGTAATTGTTTATGGACATGCATTAGGCTGATGCAATAGTAAAAGTATGTAAAGGGTGTCCCTGCAATAGCAGGAGTGCTCTTGGCTGAGTGCCGAGTGTACCCAGCACTGTAAATTTTGCTTTATTGGTTTTGTCCCTTATTGTCTCTTTATTAAAACTGTTATTGTCTCTTTCTTAAAATTTTTAAATTTTAATAGGAGAGTGAACCTCCTTTTTCACACTAATGATATGTTGTAATTGTGACGTTGCGTGGAAGGACTTTTAAAATGTAACTGAAGGCTAAAGAAGATTGAGTGAGTTTTGTGGCAGACAGATCCCCTCACTCCCAGAAATGAATAAACAAATACCTGCTCTGTAGCTGTCTGACTATAGAGTTTTATTTTCTTGCCCAGTTTCGGGCATCATGTCACCAGTGCCAGAATGGTGCCCTCAAAAGGTTAGTCAGAGCCTTACCAAAAACATATGAAGAAATCAGTTTTTATCTCTTGCTCAGGTCTATAAGCAGACAAAATTATTCAGGGGAAAACTGTAGATTTTTCTGTGTTTGGCCTGGTTAAAAGTTTTGAATCTTAATAAAAAATATTATTTTATTTAGGGTCTATGTGCAATTTCCATGAAGAGTGGGAGTCAATAAAAAACCCTGACTTCTTTATAGAATGGTACAGCTGGAGCACAGTGCTATTTTCCCACGCAAGTGAGTAGATTCCAGAGCTGAAGGCAGAGCTGCAGCATCATTCCCTGATCCATATTCAACAGGAGCATGAAGAGCTCAGCTCCAGCTGAGAGCCTGCAGGATCTCACCCACTGCTTGAATGAGAGAGGCAGATACAGAAAGGCAGTGATTGAGAGGGTCATTTACCCAACAGGTGAGCAACTACATAATGAGTTTCTTCAATATTTTACTTCAGCTGAGCAGCTGCAGCTTCCAGCAGCACAGAAGTTGCCCTGTGTCTGAGAGGGGCACCCAAAGTCTGGGATTTCTTGATGTCAGAGACCAGATTTGCACAGATTTGTCTGTTTGTCACAAAAATTAATCCACAAACACCAGAGGTTTATGTCCGAAAAGGAGACAGAGGAGTCCTGTTACTTTATTTGAATAAAGGGAGAGGCCATGGGGTATTTCCCATGGGATCTCTCAAATTGTTAGAGGACGCAGCCTCCTTTTTATCCTAATTTCTCAGCTGCAATTCCTTCTCTCTTTCCCCATTGGCTGAGGTACTTGAGAGGTACAGACTTCCCAAATCGCTTAATGCAGACCCCCTTCTAATGTATACCCCCCCATTTTCTTTTCTTATGGAATTTATCGTTCTTCCCATTGCTTCTTTCATCTCTCAGTATCTATCTTTACCTATCAGTGTCTTGGGGTGACTTTATGCTGTTGTATCCCCTATCACTGCTTTATGCCCAGACATGATTCCTGAGTCTTTCTATGCCTTTAAAACTGGATGCAAGAGACAGAGAAAAAAACGGAGCGAACTTTTCAAAACAATTTGTGCTTCAAGGACACAGAGATTAGCTTCTTCTGCTGCAGCTGAGGAGCGGGGAGGCACTGCTTCTTGCTTTTCAGCCAGCTTTTCAGCTCTGTTTCTTCGGAGAGAGATGGAGAGTTGAGGTTTTTTCCTGGGACTTCAGCTTTTCCCTTCTTCTCTTCTGGACTTGTTCAGAACATCAGAACCCCACCAGGGGACCTTCCACCGGCCTGGAGGGGGGCCCCCCACGCCAACCCAGCTCTGAGGAGGAGGAGAGAGAGAGCACACCCACAGAAGGACTCTAAAACCTTTCAGGTTTTCTCTCCAGAGCGAGAGATTTTCTTATTTAGCATTATTATTATTATTATTTTCCTGTGTGTTTGTTAAATAAATAGTTTTTATTTTCTCCTTCACTTTCTTCCAAGGAAAATTTGTTTTTTCCCGAACCCGGTTGGGGGGAGGGGTGGTTGTAACCTGCCTTCCTTTGAGGAGACGTTCCTTTTGGATGTTTCCCTGAATTTGGCCTAAACCACCACAATCAGCAAACCCACGGTTTGTTTGTAAAGACAAATATCTCTCACTCCTTTCATCAGTCAGCGGAATTCCTCCCATTGTTTCTTTGACCTCTCAGTGTCTAGCTTTTACCTATCAGCAGACCCACAGTTTGTGTGTAAAGACAAATCTATCTCACTCCGTTCATGCTTGATGAGGATTTCTTGCCAGAGACTAGGAAGATTTTGAGTTACAGACTATTCCAGTCAGCCAAACAGAATTCAAGCTGTGACATGCTCTTGTATTTATCCTCAGATGACACAGGTCTCATCAGAGGCACATATGAAGTGTTGAATTGATGCTGGCAGCCACGGCAATACATGTTAGATGACATCCACTGACAGGATAAAACTTGCCACCTAAACTGTAGCTTTTCACTTATAATGTGCTTCACTGTGTTGCTTTGCTGTAGTGGGGTTTTACTAATTTATATTAATGTAGATTAATCATAGCCATGATTAATATAAACAGGGTGAAGCCAACTATCAGTAATTCAAATAACGGGGGAAGCTGTTAGATAGAGTAGTTTGAAAAAGCATGTTGAATCCAGCCAAAACCCATGAGGAGCCTGTAAGAGTGGAGTTCTAGAGATGCTCTTTGGAGGGTGCTGTGATAACCAGCTGTAGATTCTCCAACACATTGGTCCAAAAAACTTCTTAAATGGTAAAATTATCTGCGTGACCCCTTGTTTTCATGTGTTTAAATCCATAGTTCTAAGATCAAAAGCACTCTTGAGTCTAAATTTCCAAGCCTTCGTTGTATGTCTTGTACATTTCTGAGTTTGTAGACTACCAGGCTCCTGACAAGGACAGCAGAATAAATAATTTAATGCAACACACTGCCTGAAGTTGTTATTGTTCATCTCTAAAGCACAGAAATACTGAAACTGATGGATAATTGGGAAAAAATGACAGTGCAACAGAAGGGAAAAGAAACCATTTAGCAACTTAAATGAAAGATAAATGTACAAGCAAATTGCTATGAGAATTTAGAATTGGGGCAGATATGGAAGATTTCCTTCAAAATGCTTTAATGCTGTGAGTAAAATCAGAGTTTTCAACCAGAAGAAACATCAGGAAAAGAAGAAAATCATAGGAAAAAAAGTTTAAACAAAGATGACTGAGCCTGTGATGAAATACAAACAGAAAAGACATGCAGAATAAAAGCAGTAGAATTGCCAAGAGAAAAATAAAGATGAAAAAGCAGCATGTACATAGATATCACTCATATGTTCTGCCAATGTATATTACAAGGTCTCTTTTAGTTGAGAGAATACCAGAGACTTCCTCTGGTTTGAATTTAATTTTTTTAAAACATGTTTTCCTGTTTTCCACTTTGCTGAAACTAGAGGAAACTGAAAGATAAAGGATCTGGTTAAACCAGAAAGAATAAAGACGAGAGGGGGAAAAAAGTGTTGAATCAAGGGGATAAAATGTGATCCTCAAAAACCTACCTGGCAATCAGATATCTTAGCAAGAGAAAAATCCTCTATTGATCAAAACATTGCATAAAGAAAATAGAACTTGACTAGCAGTATATATTATTGTTGGAAAATTTTAAATTGTAGTGAAAAAAATAAGCAGATTGTGGAGTTATAGTGATGTTTCAATACTATTTCAAAGTCACCATTCTACTAAAAGTGACACTGTGCTGATGAATTTCCCAGTAAAAACATTTCTGTCCTACACAGAGACAGCATAAACAGAGACTGAGCACAGCCAAGCACCACTGGGCTGAGAAAGGAACTAAACATGCTCTGGAGACTTTAGCATGGCTATAAACCCAACTTGACCTTGGACAGCTTCATGTTCAACAAGGTTTAGCAAAGAGCCATGGAGGACAGTGCTGTTCACTCAGGAGTGCCGGTCTCCATGTCTTGGGGGTGACTGAACATCACATTTTACATGAGTGATGCAGGGGAATTAAGGGTTAACTAAAACATCACTAAGAGTTGCCCACTAAGCAATGTAAATATAGAGTCTACTCAGCATTTATTGCGCTTGCCAAAAGAAAAATGCAAGGCCACTGATAAGGGAGAAGCAGACAAAGGAAGATCTCATCAAGAGTCCTGCTCTCAGACTGTAGATCCAGCCTAAACCAGCTCTGAGGTTTGGACTTTGGCTAGGGACCTAGAAAGCTTGCGCAAGAAAGAAAGGTAAGGAGTTCACCTGAGGAAGACTACCTGACTTCATCTGAGGAAGACCTCTTACTTCATCTAAGACACCCCAGAGAACCCGGCCCATGACCGCTGGACAACACAGCGCATGCGTGACCATATGGAAATGACTTCGGAACTCATTGTAATACGAAGCGGGGACAGGTCATGACTATGTATAGGCGTATCGGGCAATTTAATACCTATGTAGCTTTTAACCCAATATATACCAAGCTGAATATCGCCAAGGCATGCATGACTTTGGAAGATTACTTCCCATGCGTCCGGCGCTGTAATAAAACATAATGTGCTTTACAACTTCTATAAGTTGTGGAGTTTTGCCGCAAATTATGAGGATGGTGAAAAAAAGTTCTCAAGAGCTTCTGCAGGCTCTGTGAAAGCTCCTGTCAGGAAAATTAATCCACAAACACCAGAGGTTTATGTCCATAAAGGAGACAGAGGAGTCCTGTTATTTTAGTCAAATAAAAGAAGAGGCCACAGGGCATTCCCCTGGGGTCTCTCAAATTTTTGGAGGACGAAGCCTCCTATTTATCCTAATTTACCAACTGCATTTCCCTCTCTCTTTCCCCATTGGCTGAGGNGGTTCTTCCCTTTGTTTCTTTCATCTCTCAATATCCAATTTCATTTATCAACAGACCTACAGTTTGTTTGTAAAGACAAATCTCTTTCTTTCCATTCATCAGTCAGTGGAATCCTTCACATTGTTTTTTTTATCTCTTAGTGCTAGTTTTATCTACCAGCAGGCCCACATCTTGTTTGTAAAGACAAGTCCCTCATTCCTTTCACTCCCAATACAGCTCCCACAAAAATCCCAGCAGGAACCCAAGGAAAAGGGGACAGGATCCCACAACCCCAGGTTGTTATGTTTGAGATGATATAAAATTTAATTTTTTTAATGTTACTTTAGTCAGTTTTCACAGAATCATAAAGTGAACTAGGTTGGAAAAGACCTTTGATATCAAGTCCAACCGATGTTCACCTTCGCCTCAGCAGAAGGGAATTTAAATTTCTTTCCAGGGCATTGTCCCACCAGGTGAAGGCCTGATAAACTTAACATCTCAACAGACTGGGAGTAGCACAGAAGATACACAAAAGATAACAACCATTAACAACCATTAACAGACCATCAGCTCCAAACAATACCCCTGGCATGGTCAGAGGCACCTGGACTGGGAACGGAGAGATAAGAATGAGGACCTAATTAGTATCAGAGGCGAAGAAATCCATATCCAATAGGAAACCAAATACTAACTTGCACAACTTGGATCCAATGAACAGTGAACCAATGAATTTCTATGAATTTTGACTGTATACAATCTGTGAAAAATCTAGTAAAATTCATGTGTCATGGAAAGATTTTGTCTGCACACCTACGCTATGTGTGGATGAAATGATTTCTGTTGCACATCCTGTCCAGAATAAAGCAATACCTTGATTCTCTAACACTAAAAGTATTGTTGGTGGGTTTTGGTTTTTCCCACAGTTTCAGTGACAGTTAAAGGCAGAGAAAGGCAGAGAAAAGCTGTGAGGTTGCAGCAGAATGATGCCAGCAGCCTTTTCATCCTCCTAATGTGTCATTTTCTGTTGATTAAATTTTCTATTGGAAAAAAATTGACAGGCTGCTATTTCCCTCAGACCAAATCATAGTAATGAAAGTTTATAAAGTAGCCATTCATTCAATCAAAACTTATTACTCGAAGCATGGTTCTATTTTTTTCCTCCTGTACTCCACATTAAGCATCCCTATTCAATGACTGTTATTATGGGGGAATTGTTCTGTAATGAAAACGTAAATCCTCAAAACAGGAGTGCATTTCTGCAAACAGTGTAAGAGGGGGCAGGTTCCCAGTACCTCCTATGGCTATAATCTGTGGAACCCATTCATATGCTGTAGTTAATGCCACACTTAATGGCTTCAGGATGGAAAAAATCCCCCAAGCTGAAGATCCATGGTGCTCCAGAGGTCTCCCTGGCAGTTTATTGTGTTCTTAAGCAATCTTGTTTGTTGTGGTGGCCCAGCCCTCTCCAGGGCTGTGGCATGTGGCTGCCACTCAGGCAGATGACATCACCTGGATGGATTTCCCCGCCCATGACAGTGATCCTGAGGGTGGATCCATGGGCAGGATTGAAGGGTAAGCCACCTCCCCTTGGGCGGCCCCTGAGCCCTGGCCACCTCCCCTGTTCTAGTAAGTTCTCCCTACCTCTGTTGCTGATTGGTCCTCCAGTTGTCACTCCCGCCCCCATCCTGTTTGTATTGGTTATATCCCTGTTGTTCCTCCCCTATGGTTGTACCCCATTGGCTGCTTCCTTTTCCCCTCCCTTGTATAAGAGAACGGACCCTCAGATTTTTTGCGCCTTTTCTGCCTCCAGACCTTTTCAAATTCTTCTGTCTTATAAAGGTCTTTGGAAACCTGAGCAGGAGGTCCCTCCACTTCTCCGCCTCTGGCTATTCGCCTTTGCTCTCCACATCGAGCCGCTCTGGTGTGCTCCCTACGACGAGGAGCCAGTGACTCGCTACCAACAGCCTTATTGCAGCGTTGCTCTAGGACTGCTGCGGAAAGGACGCTGCATCCCCTCCGGCCGAGGGCACGCCACCCCGAGCAGCGTTACTTGTTCTCTTTGTCATAAGACATACAGTCACCTAATGCAGTGTGACAGATCCCTGCCCTGGCTGGGGATAGTCAGCCTTGATTTTGCTGAGAAAAAGCTTGGATAACTTAAATATTCACATGTGAGTGTGCCATATAGCTCAACCAAATGGGAATAGAGCATGTAAATAGAGCACAGGTAAAGTTTTCTACCTGACAGTTCAACAGATGAAGGAGTAGGAGTTAAATTCACCCCACTTCAAGGCATAAGAGTGTTGCTAATTTCCCTATCAGTGGCATCACTGGAACTGGCTTCTCTGCAATTGCAGGGTGAGTGAACGAAGTCAGAATATTGTGCTCTCTCTGTTTCTCTGCTTTATTTCCACCTGAAATGCCATGCTAGTGATGACTTGGCTCCCTCAGGAAGCTGAAACTCAGACTAAAGTCATCAGGGCTGTTGGGCTGCTGCTGGGACAGGCTTTGGACAGCTAAGGTCCAAAGCCAGCCTGCCTCTGAGATCTCTGTTCCTAGAGAGGTAAATGGGCTGGGAGGGACGCGTATGAGAGAAGTGGGACAGAAAATACAGATCCCAACCCACCTAATATTATCTGATGCTACTGCTCTTATTGGGAGCAACACTCTCCAGCTCCTGAGCCAGGTAAGGCTCACAGGAAAGTGGGGAGAGAAACTGTGAAAAAGGAGGTTCACTCTCCTATTAAAATTTAAAAGTTTTAATAAAGAGACAAAAAAAAAAATTTACAGTGCTGGGTAAGGTCTTGGCACTCAGCCAAGAGCACTCCTGCTATTGCAGGGACACCCTTTACATACTTTTACTATTGCATCAGCCTAATGCATGTCCATAAACAATTACACATATTCAAACTTTTCTTCAAACTAGTTTACATTTTCTAGGAACTGTTTGGCATGGCTCCTCCTCAGGTCCACCTTTTTAGAGCATGCGTATTCCTTGGCTGTGGTTTTAGTCCGTTTTTGTTATCACCTCCAGCTTGGGCTTTGGTCCATGGTGTCTGCAGACGGTAGCAGCTGAGAGTTGGCATGTCAGTAGCAGGGGTCTTCATTATACGTTCACTGGATGTTATCCAACCAAGCAGACAGTTCAATTACCACAAGCATAACTGTATCAGCTATTTTACTGCTACTAATAACAGAAATAAAGGCATTACCTATTGTTACAAAAAAACTATATCCTTAGAGTAAAGCTACTTCAACATTATACATATAGCATCCTTTTAATATTTGTGGAAAGCCAATATTATAATATGTATTTATAACAGAAACTAAAGGGAAGCAAAAGTCTCCAGTTACTTCATGGCTAATAATTCTTTAATGAAGCAGATCTTTATATGTCTTAAAGTCAAAATTCTTGGTACCATCAATATGTCTTTTGCTGCTACAGACATTGCAAAAGTCTCCAATAGTCCTGAGAGGTTTTTGTACACCTACAACATTTACATTATACCAGATCGGATTTTTATTTCCAAAGAGGTCGAAGATTAAACCCAAACTGTCCCTTTAATTGTGTTTCTTCTCCTGATCTTACAGTGGCAGCCGAGACATGCACAATACTGCAGAGGGTGGTCTTCAGGCTGCCAAAGCAGCTTCTTCTCTGAGCACCAAGAACAACAGCCTTTTACTGACTGTTCCTTGTGGGATGCATAAAATACAGGTGCCACCTTAATTTTTTTTTTTTTTTAATCCGTGCTTCCAGAGAGATTCATCACAGATCTAAACACTGTTGGGCTGGCATCAAGATATTTAATAAAGGGGAAAATCAGGTACTGATTTACTATTGGTGGGAAGGAAAAGGGAATATAATCCCTCCCTCAGATGACCTGGGTACAGCATCCTGCAGGGAGCAAGGTGTTTTGCAGGACTTTGTGGTGGTCATGGACATGTTCCTTTCTCCTTTCGTTTCCTTTGCACTCCCCTAAAGCTTCATTCCAGCAGGCACAGTCTGCTGAGAACATCAGACTTCTGATAATGCAGTACAGAACTGCAACACAGGTCCTCAAACAGTAATTCTGCATCAGCACAAGATGGAATATCTTTATATATCACAGGATTTTGCCTGCACATTTCATTTTCATTTTTATCCACAGCATAAAAAGAAGAAATGAGGCTGTTGAATGAACTAGGTGTAAAAGCAACTGAAAATGCTGGCAGAAAATGAAATGCTGAGGGCAGCTGCCTGTACTTTGCTACAGCTGAATCAAAATCTTAGTCTTCAAACATTTGCCTGAACCTTAGGCCAAGCCAAGCTTGGATCCAATAGAGAAGTTCCTGGCAGCACCCATTTCACGTGCTGATTATAAAGTACTACTTCAAATGCACTCATATTTACATAATTTAAAAATTGTGTTGTGCATATACATGAAGGAGCTGTTTGTGTACTGTACGTTAGTGATCAACCTTGCTGTTTCAATAATTTAATAGCACACTTCAGATATCACATTTTGATAGTCGTAATTAACCAAGTCACACATGTTTGCTAAATAATGAACAAATGCACCTGACTGTGCTGCATTTTGTGCTGATGCTGTTAATAATTTTTTCTGATTTTCTGACATACCTTTGTGATTTAGTCAAAGGTAATATGCAAGGATTCAGTGAGATATACTGACAATTGCTCTCTATGCTTTCCTGATAATGCTGTAGACATCACTGAGCTGCAAAGAGTTGATAAAACTGCACACACTTTACTTATTGCTCCATTATTCTTTGCTAATTGAGCCACATAGTTTAGTCAAGCGTTTACAAGCTTTGCTAATAGACTTGCATACCAATTTTGTTCAATATGCTACAGTAGAGATAATGTTTACTACCTGCTGAGCTGCAGGAATCATGATAGATAACAGTTCTGAAGTTGTCATCAGTCAATAAACACAGACAGCAGCATGTGCAGCTGATTTGGGGAGCTGATTGCTTTTGCAATGCTCATGGAAATGATCTGGAGTAACTTATATCATAACTAAGGTGCAAAGTCAATGGGGGCCAGATGCCAAAGTATTATGGGTTTCTCTGAAACACTGGGTACACGGGCCATTAGGCAAGAACTTATTTTGCAGAAGGAGAAGTAAAACAGTAAGAAGTTTAATGAGACTCTCTGAGTTCAAACCCACTTCTTGGAATGTTCTTCTTAATCAAGGACCCTCAGAGCTCCAGATACCATCCATTGCCAGAGGTGAACAATTCCTCTGAGGATGCTCGGTCATCTCAAGGAGGGAGACAGAAGTGTGTCCCTGCACAAGGATGGCAACCTGGAACAATGTGTGGCTTATCCCATGACACTGCTCTTGCCTTCCCCTCATTTTCACTTGCTTTGCTTTCAACTCACAAATATGGAAAAGAGCCACTACCAGTTATATGGAGCTGCTTTTCCTCTCTGTGCTGGTCAAAATGTGTTTGGTGCAGTTCCTCTCAAAGAGGTTCTTGGAAAGTGGTGCCATTTCCCTTTACAATGGAAGGAGGACACAATGCCATGACAAAACAGCAGCATTCAATCAAAAAGAACTTATTGTGCTGTAACAGAAATAATTTGTAATAATAATAAAAAAATTCTACCATTATAGGAGGGTGATTTTTTTCTCTTAGAAAACAACAGAAATCCAAAGACTTCACAACTACAGCACTACAGAGCTTAGGCAGAATCAGTCACCTGAGAATATTATGAAGTTTAATTTAATTGTTAAAATGCATCAGTAAAAGAGGGATTATTGGGAAAGACAACATGTAAAGCTCAGAAGAGAGAATGTACATTCAGCCACTTTCTATATTCTGCAAAATGTAAGAAAGGAGCTGGTGCAGAAGATGGTGTGACTAAATTCCAGTTCCAGTATCTCAGGGCTCTTTTCTCTCTCCATTCCACACTACCTTCTTCTAGCAAGGTTACTCTCTCATTCATTTTATACATGAAACTTCCATAATCAAAGTTTGTTCTGCAGCAAGGAGAGAATACAGAAAACTCAAGGGGTATCTTGCAGATACCAGAGATAAGAGCGTCTGCCTGGGTCAGCAAAATACAAGGAGATTAAGTATTGAAAAGGACAATTCAGTCAATAATAATTATAAAACCATTGTGTAGTACCAAAGAAGAGTTCAATGAGCCAAACACTGAACTAAAGTTCTCATGTTGGCTGGTGACAAAAACCTGCTCTGTCATATTAAAGACTCATTGTACCTGAGCAAAACTGAAAACAAAAAGGTGATTTAGTCACACTGACAAAAGGGACACCCAGGGCCCAGGTAGGGACACACCAGCACAATAGTTTCCCTGTTTGAGACAAAATTCAGAGGAACATCCTCTCTTAGAAGGCAGGTTACAGCCACCCCTCCCCCACCAGGTTTGGGAAAGAAATATTCCTCTGAGGAAAGGAAAAAAAACCCTATTTATTTATCAAACACACAGGAAAAGAATAAAAATCCTAAATAATAAAACCTCTCACTGTGGAGAGAAACCTGGGAAGATTTTAAAGTCCTTCTGTGGGTGTAGTCTCTCTCCTCCTCTTTGGAGCTGGGTCAGTGTAGGCCCACCTCTGGGGTCTTGGTGGAAAGTTCTCCTGGATGATGTGTTTGGTGTTGTTGCACAGTTCCAGAAGAAAAGAAGAAGAAGCCAAAGTCCTGGGGAGACAAAGGAGTTTAACTCTCCATCTCTCTCTTCTGAGAAAAAAGAGCCAAGAGCTGGGAAAAACCAGAAGGTGCTTTTTCTCTGCTCTCCAGCAGCAGAAGCACACAGAGCAAGATAGAGTCACCTTGGAGCACACACCGCTTTGAAAAGTTCGCCCAGCTTTTTTTTTTCCTTTCTCTCACACTCAGTTTTAAAGGCACAGAAAGGCACAAGAATCATATCTGGGCATAGAGTAGTGATAGGGGATACAACATCATAAAATCACTCCAAGACAACAACCCTCTGGTTATCTCATCTAGTCTAGAAGTAATTTCCAACAGAGTTATAAACCTCATTGCAAACACTTTTCTCTACTTAAAGCAACCTGGGACTGAAATCTGTTCTAAGCTGAGGAATACCATCAACTATGAGCTGCTAAAATCCCTCTTTACAGGGATTTCTCCCATTTCCAGCACTGTGTTGACCCCCATTACAGAAGTGTATATACCATATATCTGTACCTATCACACTGCACTGTGCAGTGGTACAAAATTATTATGCAACATCATCAGTTGTGACCCACCATCTTCAGCTTTGTGTCCAACATCATGCACCTGCCTCTTCTATGTGAGTCCAGAGAGGAATTCCTGGTCTAGGATATACAGTTGCACGATTCCCATTGCACTCAGGAGATGTCAAATCTGCCTTCTCCAGCGTCCACGTGGATCATGCAGTGTTCATGTGCCTGGGAAGAGGAGATCCCTTCATGTGTTCTGCCCTCTTTGCTCTGCAGGACATCTGCCAGAAACTACGGGATGATCTTCCAATCTCCTGAGAGCCTCCCTGCTGAGTTTCTGGGGATTACATCCTGTTCAGTCTCTAGTCTATTGAACCTTTGCGTGTCAGAACTTAAAACCCTGAGTTTTCAAAAGCAAATCTAACATTACTCCCTTTAGCACAGCACTTCTGGAAACCCATCCTGGCATCAATTAGCTCTCGGTCCTCCCATCAGTTTAATTAGCACACGCTTGGTGGAACAACAGAAAAACCTCCCTGAATGTTGAAAGAAGTCTGCAAAAAAGGCCAGGACAGTGTTATTATGCTTTGTATCCAGGCATCCCTTCTTTAATCCACCACAGGGCTTAGAAATGCATGCATCAGTGGCACATCTCCTGTGTCCTCATAGTGTTGGAAATATTAATAAGCCGAAGCACTGTAGCATGGGGTAATGACTATATCTGAGCTTTAATGATGTGTCGTGCAGCACTGAGACATTAATAAGCTGTCTTTCATATGAAACAAGTTGGAATTCTTTATGATGGATAACAGGCAGACTCTACAGAGAGGTGAAATAAATATATAAAAAATAAAAAAATAAAGCTTTGAGTATTTTTCTCCCCTATTAAAAGAAAAAATACTTTTAAAAATTTTAAAACAGTAGCTGAATTGATAATTTCCTGATGATAAATAGGGTTGTAACACACCCTGACCACAGCAACTTTATGGATATAATTTCATTTTCTGTGCCATACCAAGCCTGCAGCCAGCTGGATGGTTAAGCAAGGTCCTTATTAACCAGTCTATCAATCAAGAAAAGCATATGCTCAATTTTAAGCCATTTAAGTAAGAAGCCATCAGTGCCTGTAAGTTTAATTACATGCTTAGAAATCATTCTGCATCTAAAGCTAGCAAATAAGGCAGTGCAATTAAAACTACTCAAGTTCTCACTACATACTACTGTATTTTCTTTCCCTGTTGAAAACATGTTCATAGAAAAGTAGAGTTTGGTAAAGTATCAACAGAAGATCTTACAAATTTCTTGATATTGCTAAGAAACCCACCATGACGCTATGCAGTAAAAGGTCTACTTACGTTAAATTATCCCTTGTATTTAAAACAAAGTGATTTTAACTCAGTGTGAAAGATGTGTTCAATTTAGGGACACTCTAAATCAGTCATTAACACTTCATCCTATCAGGACTGCTTACATGGTGTTTCAGACCCTATTAAAAAGAAAAAATAAGCTGAAATACCTCCACCATATCTTATTTCTGTCCTGCCACGACTGCAATTCATTTGAATTTGGTGGATCTGCTGCATGAGATGGTTTCTGCTACAGTAGAGATATCCAGGCTGCAGATAGCAATGGCAAGTTAATTTTGGAGATGACTGCATTCTTGGGGTGTAATTTGGGAATATGTGACTCATTTCTACATGCACTGCAAGGTGGAAGAGAATTCACATCCCTCATTACATTACACCGTGCCCATCCCCATGCTAAGTAATCTGACAAGTAAGGCAATCTGTCCTCTCCAAATGAAGAACAGGGCTTTTCTCTTACTCATTTCCCCATCATTCACAATTTGAGAGAGAGGAGAGAGAGAGACACACTGAGTTTTGAAAGTAAATTGAGTAGTTTATAAGACTTTGATAAAGACAGGACCTTGCCCAAAGATGCCTTTTATTCATATAATGTTCAAGAGTCAATTTTACCCTCTTACTTAGGACAGGTTATAGATTAAATTGAATCAATTTTGGATACCTTGGGAGTATATTTTTCTTAAAATCTATAGCTCTTCAATATAGTTTCATTTTTCATAGTGTTTAATCTTTTTTGCTTAGCAGGACCATATTTTTTTTCCTTAAATTGACAAGTTATATTATATTGCTTCAGTACTTGTTCTACATTTGGGGCTCAAATACATCCTGCAAAACCATTGGGAAAGAGGAACAAATGTGTTCCATCTTAATTCCTAGATTTCAGATTAAACATTTTATTCCACACACTCTAATAAAATGTATGCATTTATTCATCAAACCTGCAATTTATATTGTAAACAGGATGTCTACATTTAAAAATTGCTGTCAGTACAAAGCTCTGAAAAATTACAGTTTAGGATTTTTTTTCTATGTCAATAATCCCATCTCTCTCACTTATTAAAAAACAGCAAGAAAGAACATTTCCTGACTTCTCAAAGGAATCATTATTTCAGTGATGTCATCGGCAGTTGGCATGGAATAGACATAAAACTTGAATTTCCTTGTTGTCCCCTGATCACTCCCATAGTATATAACTCCTGCCCCAGCACTTGGATGCAGACATGGAGCCAGTCCTCACTGGCTCTCTGCTACCACCACTTAACCACCAAGTATTTCAATACAAAAGAACCATTTGTCAGCTACACAACTTGTTTTAATCTAATCAGCTTTTAATAAATTGTTGTACAAAACTTTCTTATTTGTAGTAAGCCAGAGATGTCGAAGTGATTATGTTCTCATTTTGCTTCTCTAATCAATCATAAGATGATGACTTAGGCAAACAATATAGTTCATAAAATCATGTGTGGTGAGTTTGCGAGGAGAACATCCATCAAAGTCAGGGATGGGTGATTTTTATAATTTGCTCCTGTTGGTGCACTTCCTCTTGCATTAAACTTTAAAGAAGTTAATGGCAAGATGGATTTTATTCTGCATATCTCTTTTGCTCCTGTACCCAGACGTCACTGATGATGCAGTCATATGAGAAGCAGAAGAAATCCAACAGTCTCCCAACAACACCCACTGGATTTGGATCTTAAATGCCTGCATGGAGACCTTGCTGTGGCCAGCCCCACCTCCCAGTGCTCCCAGTCTCTCCTCCTGCGGCTGCTGCTGGTGGCACAGCTGGATCAGAGGACACCCACACCAGACCTGTTCAAGTGCTTTAAAGGGAATGCTTACTTCAGTAATGGATAACAGGGAAAACCGTCACTGTGAGATGCAAAAATCCATTAAAATCCACTAACCAAGCCTCTGGGCTGTGCACATCCATAAGCTTTGATACCTGATCCCATTCCTTGCCCTTGGGATGCTCTCAAGCACTTCAGGGTTTCCCTTTATGGTCCTTGGGGCGGCTTCTACTGCTGCTAAAATGCTGTCCCTAGCCAAAGATCTTGTGGGTTGGCCTCTCAGGAAGTTCTGGCTCAATTACAGTAAAACAGTGTGTCATTATTCCCCTCATATATGCATAAATATTAATTATTAAAACTCAAAGGTAAATTGAATTGGTTTTGCTGGGTTTTGCTTTGTTATTCTGCAATAATATTTATGTCCACTGCTGGCCTCAAATAATGAAAATGTCAGGGGATGTAAGAGAGTGTGTGCCTGGCTTACTGAGAGTCTAAAAATATAATACTCTAAACGCAGTGCCCTTGTAAGGGCTAAATATATTTTCTAATTTTCATGATGACTTGCCACTCTAAACATCATATTTCTGTAGTTTATATTAAATCCATCCTCTCAATCTTTTGAAACAAGACTTACTACAGTCATAGTGGCAACAAACAATCTACTCTTATTTTCCTTTGTGTCCTTCTGTGCACCTGGGCTCCAAATATTGTTCCCAATTCATATTACAAATTTCTCTGTAGCCTAAGCATGGATCATCCTTGCTTGGTAACACCAAATAGTTTAGCAGTGGTGGCAATAAAAAGGGAACTACAGAGAGATGCTGGAGAGGCAGCTGGTGGGATGCCCTGCTCTTCTGTAAGCTGTGTATGCTTAGAAAAACAGATAGGAAAATAGGATCTATTTGCAATTTGAGAAAATTTTATCTGGAAGTCATTAAGACACATCAAATCTATACATTGCCAGTGTCACTTTTGCTGTTGCTACACAGTGTTAGTCTGCTGCAGGAGCTGCACAGGGCAGCACACAGAGAGCATTCCCAGCACAAGGAGATGGCAAGGAATAAGTTCACCAAAGAGTCTTTCAAACGCCCAACTTTCAGCAGAAGAGTAACAATAACCTTCCCCTTTTGCTCTCCTCTGGTCTCACACCAGTCAAATGTCAGCTGTAATATATTAGGAAACTATTTCCCCCCATTTCTCTACTTGCTGTGTAGTCAATTGTAGGAGTTTAAAATTACCAATTCAGAACATTTTACTTTGTATTTGCATCAATCATTACCCAGCAAGCAGAACAAGGAAGAGCACAGCCCTGAGACTCCAGAGTTGTCTGATGACTTAACAGAAGATTTCACATCCTTGCTGGAAAATAAAACAGGGAAAGGCATTTTCTGAACTGAAACCAAGCTGCACACCCTGAAAGGGATGCTTGTAGTCAAATATTTGCATACGCTTATCTCTGCAACATTAGGGCTTTAGAGTGAAAGTCAAACAAAACCCTGGTAATGTGGGTCTCATAAAGCTCTATGACCATAAAAACACCTAAACCAGAATGCTCTAATTAATGCAAGTGATAGAGTTGGGCCAGGAAGAACTAGTCTAGAAAGGACCTTATTTTATTCCAAGCTGGTAGAATTCTATGCAAAACCATATATTTATGGTTTGATATTTTTCAGCTTTCTCATGCCAAACAAGATACAACCGAAAACAAATACATAATGCTCTTTGTCTAACTGCAAAACTCAAAATAATGACAAATAACTGGATACATTAAAGACATATCACTCTTTGCAAATATTTAGGCATCCTCTCACCACATACCTACAAACACAAAGAATTAATCTCTGGCACAAAGTTTACAGCTTGTATTACACAACATTTTGCAGGAAAACTAAGGGTTTTTTCAGATTTTATTTAATAGGTACATATCATCGACAAAGCCACATGTTTATATTCAAGAGCTACATTATAAGTATGTGAGCATATATAGATCCAGGCTAGCCTGTTTAAGTGCAAATAAGTCCAGTAAGTTTATATAAAGTGATCTTTGTAACTAATTTAGAACCTACTTCAAAGGAAAACTAAGCACAAAACGGAACCTCTAGAAAGAACACCAGCGACAAGTGGTGGATTTTAAAATATTATTATATAACTCCTGTCAGCAACTTTTATTCCACAGCAGCATTAGGACCTGCTGTACCTAAAAAAAATTGTCAGCACTCAGGTATCAATTAATTCAAAATGAATGAGCACTTCAGGAGACATTGATGTTGATGAAGAAACTTTGCTGAGCAAGCAGAGAGAAGAACCAGGAGGTGACACAGGGGTAAATGCCGCAGGCTGTCCCTGGCTAACAAGCCCCCTGCCAGGCAGCCAGGGATTCCTCACGTGGATCTTTCTCCAGGAAGAGCAGCAACAAGGAAACCATCAAAGCTGTGATTGATAGGGCCAAAATAACCGAGCCCGTTTCAGTAGAGATCCCAACAGGGTTTGCTGGGCCATTAACTTCCCCTTTATGACTTTTCTCCTCTTTCTGCTACATTTGAACACTGACTGAGCTTTGTTCCTCACAGGCCAGGGGCTGAGGTAATTTGGATTGCACAGGGATGGGAGGCGGAAGAGCTGTGCCAGCCAAGGGCTGTGTGGGCAGAGGGAGGGGAAGATGGTCAAGGGCTGGCCAGGGAAGCACATCTCAAAATATGTGCGTATCTGTCTGTCAAAAAAATCCAGGACACTTCCAGGGAAGGTGCTGTCTCCCATTTAAACAGGATGGAAGGAGTCTATGTTTGCCATTCTAACTTAAGGACTAAAGTTTCTTTTTCCTTTCTGTGGTATTATATTTACCCATTCCTTTCCTTACTAAATTGCCTGCCCCCTCCACGTGACTCCCCCTTCCCCCATCCCTAGTTCTAACCACTCCCTCAAGTTTCTCCCATTGGTTTTGTTACCCCAACTCCGCCCTTGTACCGCCCTTGTACCGCCCCTATGCCCTGAGACCATTCGTCCATGTGCTCTCTCCACCCCCCTCTGCCCCGGATAAGGGGCTCCAAGTCACACGCTTGCTCTCTCTCTGCCTTGGGGATCAGCGAGCCACCAGCTCGTCTCCCTCTGCCCTGGGCACCATGCCATGTGCTGGCCCTCTGCCTTTGGGGGCCAGCACATGTGCTGGTCTTAGATTTTTGGGAGTTAGCATGGAATAAAGACCTTCTGCAATCTCCATGCAAGAGAGCCTTCTCGCCTCCTTTACTGCCACCTTATTGTTGTGGGCCGACAGCTAACTGAGATAGCTGGGGCTGCCGAAAGGCTGCAGGAAAGCGAACAGCCACTCTCCCTAGGATGGCTCTGCGGCGCTCTCTGGGAAGGTTGTGGCATGCCATACCAACGCAAGAAACTGCACAGCAACACCTTTCCTTGAATGATTTTTTTAAATTTAACCCAAAACCTCTGCTTATTCCAAACTATAACACTGAAATACCAAGAGTATAATGCACTTTTTTCCTCAGCTGGTGACAGCTTTTCAACCGGAAAAGGTGCTACTCCTGCATATAAATCGCTTGCAGAGAACTTTGGGATCACCCTCAATGCACAGTGCACATTTAACAGCTTTGCAAAATTGGGACCTGTGGAAATAAAATGTAAAACTGTTGTGGGAAGATTTAAACTGCTTAGAAAAGGTTTACAGCCTTCTGCAGACTGCTGATTATGGAGAGGGGGCAAGGATGCAGGTGCTAAGATATCACAAGCCAATGAAAACTTCCTGATCTTGACCTTAGACTAAAATTTGACATCACAGTTTCCCTGCATTTGTATTTCTTTATTCTTGTATGAAAGAAAAATAGATTGAAACCACCTGAAGTCTTACAGGGAAAGTGTTAATGCTTCTTTCTCAGTCTCTGTGATAGAACAGGTCTCACTGGATTTGCACGTTTTATATCAACTCAAGGTTAGTAAACAGGCTTCAGCAACAGCTCCACAATGACTTAAAGCCAGGGAGACAGAGGATTTAATTGGACAAGTTGCTTTTTATTGTGAGACGGTTCAGCACAAATAATCTTTCAATAATACAGAAAGCTTGGGGGAAATGGGAAGCAGTAGGACTGGCTGCCCCAGGATAGAGGCTAGGGAGCATCACACCTGGTCCTGGAACTCACCTGCATTTCATGCCTTAGCTTCCATATGCTCATTTGTTCAAGGTAAAAACCCAACCAAACAAACACCCAGGCAGAATTCAGGCTCTTGTTGAGAAGGACACAGGAGGGAGTTTTCACTGGAGCTGTAGTACCAGACAAGCCAACCCTGGTAGATGTGACTGCACTAAACCCCTTGGTGGTGCTGATTGTTTGAACTTGCCACTCTTTGAACTGCAGATCTGCTGCAGGGCCCAGTATAACCCCCACGTCCTCTGTTGTTCTTTGAGTTTATACAGGAGTACTTTGGCTGCTGTCCCAAGCCTGGATTATTGAATATATTTTCATTTTCTGTCATATTTAATCAGGCAGCATGTAAATAACATTCACCAAAAGGCTGCAACTTCTAGACAAAAAACCACAAACAAGCACCTTGCTAATGGGATCATAAGTTTTCTGCAATTACAAAATGAAAATGAGGGAACATGGGAAATACTGAGCTGTCACTTAAAAATCTCTATGTATTTGTCATGAGGTAAGACAAGGATCTGTAGCTCAGGGTTGGGACAAGCCACTGCAAATTTAACATCCTTCTAGAAGAAGAGGTGGAAAGTGAAGAGTTTATCCCTCAGGCCATGCTATGGCTAGGATTATCCATAGGAGGGGATCTGCTAGTGACAGGGAACAGGCAGCCAGCTCATGACTGGGAACAGCAGAGCCACATTCCAAGGATCACCTGCTCAGGTGTCCCTTCCCACTATCACGTTCTGGGGTGGAGAATGTCAGGGTGAAGAGCTCCAGCCCTGAGTGCCTGGAGTCTGCTCAGGGAGCCTGTGCTCAAGGAAGACTCACACCAGTCTTCTAGAAACATTAAACATCCTTTTGATGTTTTGGAGAAGCAGGATCAGCTCTGCCAAGGGAGGAAAGGCTCAGAGAGGCAAGATGGGGAGCAAGCGGAGGAAACACCTTAAATTATGCCCAGCCAGGGTTTCTGTGTTGTGGCAGATGGATGAACAGCTCTCCACCTGTATTTTCAACTGGGCCATTTCTATTTTTCTTTTGCCTTATTAAGCTTTTTCTCTTGCTGAGCTATGGAATAATGCTGCACCTCCCGAGTGGCCTAAGTCTGCATATAAAATACCACGTTACCTGGAGCGTTACACGTTACAAAATATATGCACCTTATTTATTTTTACAGCAATGGGCTGAGTCTTTACACTGCTCCATGCAGGACAGACTGGTAGCTCCAGGCTAGGAGGCTATTCCTGTGTTTTAAACAAAACAATGTGAAAGTTCACTAGGCACAATAAAGTGAGGAGCAGCCTCATTTTCATCCGTCAAACTCTCCTCACAGAAATAGTATTTTAAGCCAGACCCAGGCAGTTAAAAGGAACTGTCACCAGCAAGATCTAAGGATTTTCCCAGGTCAGAGAACGTGCCCTGCTTAACAGAAAAAACACTTTTCTACTGTCAGAAATCAAGCTTCAAGAATCTGAGGCATCGTCTGCAGCATTTATGGCTCTGTAATTAACAAAGCTGCTAGACGAGCCCAGCATCCTTTCCAGCAATGCGGAAGGTCTGTCAGGTTTTGTTAAGGGCAAGAAAAGTGACATTTGTGCTTACACAGATTCTGTCCCCAGAATCAGAGCTGATGGGATGCAGCTTGTGGGTTCTCTGATTCCTGCTCCTTTTGTTCTTTCCCACTGGTATCTGACCCACTTTCTCATTATGGACGTTTCTTCCTTCCCTGTTCTATAAAACTCCAGTGAAAACAGGGGAGCCTGCTGCCTAGACACTGGGAATCATCCAAGCTGATGCACTTCCCTTTCAGTCTGTGGAGTTATTCATGCCCTTGGCATACCGAATACAATTTATTTCAAGCAGCTTAAGTGTTTCTGGATGACAAAAGCACACGCTAAGCAGTGTTGTTTTCCTATCTGATTCTTTCCCTGCAGGAACAGAACACATTAGGCTGGCTGGGGGCTCTGGGCTCATTGCTCAAGTGCTGTCTCTGCTCCTGCCTCACATCATGCCCTGTCCCAGCTTTTCCAAGCCCTGATTCCCACGACTGTAGGATGCTGTAGCTCTGCCACTCTCCTTTTCACCCTTTCCTTTTGTGTTATGCAGGGACATGTGTCTGAGTGGCTCATCTGCAGGGCACAGGGAAATCCTAGCCTGCTCTAAGAGTTAACTCAGTGCCAGAGACAGGCTGGGCTGATAAATGGAACAAAGCCATGCAAGGAGCACTCCCACCCCAGGGGGACCTCAGTGTCTCTACACTGCTAATTATTTTTAAACCAACACTTCAGGAAGTTAGTGTAGGGAAGAACTTGGCCACATCTGTGTAATCCCAGACTAGCTGATAAATCCTGTTACATGCTGTCATGAAATATTTACCTGGACTTGGACAATACAGTGGCACAACCTGGACAGGCTTTCTGGCTGCAGTCAGGCTCAAATGCTGCCAAGAGGTGCAGGAGTTCTGCACTTCACAGACACATGGCCACCAGGAGCTACAGAAAGCACATCCCATTTTTCCTAATATCCAGTCAGATGTATATGAAAAGCAAGATTTATTAACCTAATTTCATTACTGTGTTTGTGAAACCTCCTGGAAAAACACATCACTGAAGTCAGGTGGATGAAAACAGTACTTGGTCTACTGCTTAAGCGTTGCTGGATTCTGGACAAATTTATGTTAATAGCTTGGGCACATTTTTGGAATGCGATTCTTATTTTAGGCCAGTTTAATTTATCAAGCAACAAAAGAATTGTTTTCAGGTTTACCACGGTATTTAGCACTGTCAGTTTAAGTTATGGTTGTGCTGCTTGTAAGAGAAAATAATTATTCCAATTGCACTCTAAAATAAATAACATGCTCTTTTCTATTGTGATATCAAATGTTTTGCTGGCATAGGAACAAGAATCCAGGATGAAGATGTGAATTTGTATTCACATTTTCAAAAGGCCATATATTCATAGCCCAGAGAAATGCTCCTGGTTGTTTTCAATTCCCATTATTCCAAATCAGAGAGACATGGCCCAGCTTGCAAAAAAACACCCTTTGTATTATCTGACCAATGGGCTGAAATATGCAGTGATGACTGGATTTATGTTCAGTGAAAACAAAACCCACCAAAATCTCAAAGTTCTTTCAAAGCTTCCAACTGCTGGCACTGTCACTCAGGAATTTGCAAACAATGTGCAGACCTCCAGAAGAATTTTGATAGTCCAGGGAGCACAAGCATTTAAAGAAGGGGTGAGTATGACCTATCAGCTCTTTTCAGTCTTTATGCCTTATCAGTTTTTATAGTTTGCATCACAATATTTGTGATTTCTCTCCTTTTTTTTCTTTTTGTCCTCTCATTTTCATTTGGTCTGAACAGGGCGAGGATCTTTTAATAGCAATGCCTTCAACACCTCCTGACAATTCACTCAGCCCATTTCCCTGACTCTCAAGTCAGAAGAGTTTATTCTTCCTCTGCTCTGAGACACAAGGATTCCCTTTAAAGCTCAGACTTCTTTAAGGAAATTAAAAGAGAGAGTCTGAAAGAACTTGGCTGCTCCAAACCGCAAATCACTGAGGAAAACTCCATCTTGGTCAATCGATTCATCTTAAACAAGGTGACTTCAAAGGAAGAAGAGTGAAGGAGAATGTCTGAATTTAAGACTTAAATTTTTCCAGTAAAACAGTTTATATTTGGCTCATTGTGTTGAGAGCTCTTTGCTTGAGGCAACACCAGTATTTCTGTACTTCTGAACTAATTTTATATATGTGTCTTCTCATTAATTAGTTTTGCCTTCAAGCTCCATTTAAAAATATGCGGCTAAAGAGGAGCAAAACTAACATCAGTGTATAATTTATTATAATTTCTACTTTTTGTTTAAATAGGACTGTAAAATTCTGCTGAAAAAAGAATTCCTTTAAAAAAATGGAATTAAGCTTCAAGCCATTTTTTAAATCAAAAGTTCTGTGGTCAAAAAAGAAAAAAAAAGTAATCTAGTTGCAATTTTAAAACTCTTTCCTATAACCACAAATCCATTCTCTGTAAGTCAACTGAGCAATAAAGCCAAAGCAATATTTAGTTACTGGGGAAATAGGGGACCCTGTTCATAATGTTCCTCTCTGTCATTTCTTGGATAGCAAAAAGATTTCCAATTTTTTTTTACCCTTTCCTTTAACTGAAGAATGGCTGTCACACTTTCCTTCCAGTTCACATTGTACTGATTTATTTTATTTTCCCCGTACAACAGCAGAAACAGATGACCACATTCCAGATTCCCAGAGCAGCCCCATTTCTCTTTTGGATTCTCTGTATTTGTATTCTACCCACAGCAGGAACCACACCAGAGTACACTGACACTCTGTGTCCTGCTTGCAGCTGGGATGGAATTTATTTTCTTCTCTGTAGCTGAGTTTTGGGTTTAGAAGGAGAATAATGTTGATAACACACTGATATTGTAGTCATTGCTAAAGATCCCCTTCTCTGAGTCAAGGACTTTTCAGTCTCTCAGCTCTGCCAGGGAGCAGGTGCTCAGGAAGCCGCAAGGGAGCAGGGCCAGGGCAACTGACCCAAACTGGCCACAGGGATATTCCACACCCTGGAGCATCCTCTCCAATATAGGAACTGGGGACAGTTGGCTGGGGAGTACTGGTCACTGCTGGGGATGGGCTGGGCATCCCTGAGTGATTGTGTGGGGCATAATTTGTCCTTCCTGAGTTGTATTCCTCTCTCTCTTTTCCCTATTATTATTATATTTTAAGGAGGAGCAGAAATTTCATAATAATTTTTTGGGAAATCTATCACTAAATTTCTGCCCACATGCAAAGATGGTTTGAGGGTTTTCTGCACCAGATTTCACTCAAACTGATGTGAACCAAAATTTGTACTTTGTATCTACACCACAGTAAAGTCACAGTCCTCTGCTACTGGATTGGGATCTCCTGATGGCAAGAACAGTACACATAAGCCATCCAGAAATTTTCCTTACCATATAGATTTTACACACTTTGCACAGGAGGAGAAGGGAGAAGAAAATCAAAACCACAAGCAAGATAAGATTCAGCACCCTGATAGCTGTAAGATAAGATCAGCATCTCTGAAGAAACTTGTAATAAGTTGCAGTGACACTTTACATAAACAATGCCATTCTTAAACAGTTGTCTGAAGTAGTTCTGTGATTAGAGATTATTGAGGTTTCCTAATATACTTGACTTTATCTCCCTGGGTAAGAGATTGCAGCAGAGCCTGAGGCTGCTGTTTCACTGTGGGCAGAATAAAGGAAATATATAATCAGTCTGAAGAGGGATAAAAAGTTACATGCCTATTATTTTTTTTCTTGGTTTCTTTTTATAAGTACTACGTCATGTCAACTTTAAACACTGCTGCTGCCATCACAACAGTCATGGGATCAGTAAGGAGACTAGAAACCAGGGTTCTGGTCCTTTGTGAATACAAAACCCCAGTAGCCAAGGAGGAGGTGGCTTTGATTGTGCAGGCTTATGTGGCACAAAATAAAAGAAGTATCTGATTTAGAGACTGCAGAACATGGACTGCACTGGAAGAACCACCACAAGCCATTTGTAAAGCACATGAGGGCTGGCAGACAAACTTGCATTGCCTGGGGACATCCTGTGTGTCTCATTTCACTGGGTAAAATCAAAACAAGGTGGGAATCTGACAAACTGGATCAATAATTACTATTGATAATGACAGTATCAATAGCTAGAGTCCCATCAGAGGAAAGTTTTGATCAGCACGAGTTGTGTTTCCTCCTATCACCAGAGGGAAGGAGGTGAAGATGTCAGTGCTGTACTCAAAGACCATCATTATCTTGGAATATCTGCCAGGATCAATTAGGTTAAGATGCTCTGCTTCAGTTTGTGCAAAAATTAACATTACCATGCTGAAAGCACAGGGGTAGATCCACTGCCATGAGGGAAAAAGCCATAATCACTGTGACTGAACACATCCTGGTTTATTTTGGTACAAGAGCAGACTAAAAGCTGGAAAGAACCATACTACTGAGCAAAAGATTTCAAAATATTCTGCTACCTGTGTAAGCTTTGCTGCATCACAGAGGCAGAAATCACAGCTGATCCTCCAGACAAGATCAGAGACTGTTCAATATCTCACAACAGTACTAAACAACTACACATTAATTAGGGCCTGGAAGGGAGCATGTTGTATTCATTAAAACTGAGGAAGTACATCAGAAGCTGAAATGGAAGTAAATGGATGGAACCTGGCTCTTAGAAAATAATCTGCATATATTTAATGACTAAGCATGCCTTAGATACTGAATTTTATGCCCCATTCAGAAGGACATTTCTAGGAAAGGACACTGTTACAGGAAAGGAGAAATTGGAAAAAATAAGTACTCAGCAGTGCTCCTGCAAACATCTGAGTTACCTTCTTCCTGGCCACCCATCTATTCTCCTTTCCTTAATTACCCTGAGTAGGATCAGAAGACAGGCAGCCTGGATGCAGGTCAGAAATAAAACCAACAGTCCCATCTGTTTAATGATGTTTGGCTTTGGAGACTGAGATGAAAGATGTTATACAAGAAGTTATTATTGCTCTTATTTTTCTCTCTCTTCCCCTTTGCTGTTGCCCTATGAAAAGATGACAGCTGAAATATTGACTCTTAATAAGAAAGAGCATATTCAGCTCTCTGGGAATGCAGAAAAAATTGTGGAATAGAAAATATAGAGAGTGGTTAGAGATGGCATAAACCACACAGCATATGATGCAGTGTAAACATCAGAGTCCCAATGCACAGCATTATAATTTCCTTCATTTAAGTGTTAATCAACTCATATTACTGTGAAATCAGCATTTTAGAAAATCTTCAGTTAATGCATTTTGGCACTGAGCCTACATTAATTTAGGAATTGCATTAAGCTCTATGGCACTGCAGAAGACCATTTAGTCTTTGGAACAAGGAAATTTATACCAGCTTGTGTTCTTGATGCTATCCAGGATTTCCAGTAAGTAAGGAAAAGAAGGATTTATCTCATTATATGCACAAAATCATGAAGATCAATATTTAAAAGCATTAATGAAATCTTATATGTGAAAACATTATGGTGTTGCATAAAAATCTGCATACCTTGAAATATGGAAATATTCTGGAAATGACCTTAATGTTGAGACAAAAGGATCTGACCAAGCAGATGATTATCACATATGCTTATCAGAAAATAATAAATACTCTGTACACTTCTCAGTGATTATCTTTGAAATCCCAGACTTAATGAGAGTCAGGAGAGAGGCATCAGTAGGACACAGAATAGTTACCACCCCCAAAATGATGGATTGTTCTGGTTTGTGGGGTTTTCCTTTGTGGGTCTCATATATAAGGAATAGACCAACTTATCTGTTTCTATTCCTGACAGCACAACATTCCAGAGCAGCTCCAAATGTATTCACCACTCAGTAGAAATATTGCAATAAACCAAGAAAAAAATTTCCTTAATACTATTGCGTCAGAGAGGGCTGCAGTGTTTTGGATACACACTGAAACCATATGGCATCCTCAGCTAATTTAAGATTTAAATCACGTATATAGCTGAATGACAAAACCCGTTGCACACAAATGGGGATATCTAGATAACTCTTACTTTTGATTTCATCTTTTATGCGTATTTATGCATGTTTCCACAAACCTACAGCAGAGCTTATTATACCAGCTTATCTTCAAGTTTAGGCTCACTTCAAGTTTAATTTTAAAATTCCTATAAAGTTTCTAACAACCCATTATCAAGGGTTTTTTTATTTCCAGTGGATGTATAATATTACAGAGCAATCCAACCAAGCAGGAAGTTCTTACTGACATCAAAGGGAGAGTTTAGACCTTTAGTTCCACACTGTTTCTACATGAAAAGATTTACAAGTCCCATATAAAAGAAGTGACAGTAAATATATTTGGAACTAAAATTTGGTCTAAGTCAGCAGTCAGATCCCAGTGGGTGTTGCCCCCCAGGTTCCACAGAGCTATTAGGCAAAAAATTAATCTATGGTTAGCAGTTGAGGACTAAGTGAGGACAAACAAGTAAATAACTTTTCTGCAGGGTGGGGTGACATGGTACCACTTTGCTGTACATGTCTGGTTGAAGGCAGCACTGCTGCACAGGCTGAGCTGAAGCGTTGGTGGATGCCCCATCCCCTGGCACGTTTGAAAAGAGCTTTGCTGGGCTGGCACCACCCAGGAGGAGCATTCAGCGACACCAAAACAGAGAAAAAAACAAAAATAAAGCAATTTATAATTTTGAAAAGAATGATTATTTAATGGTACTTGCAATCACACAAAAGTATTTGAAAAGTAAACCTCCCCCAAACCAGCAGCACTGTGAGCTACAAACTGATCTGCAAGTTTACAGCAGGCTTATCTGGATGACCTTAATGACCTTTGCAGCTGCTGTGCCCCTGGTCCTGCCCCAATTCCAAGTCACCCCCCCTCTCCTGACTTGGAGTTGCATGCAGTGAAGGTGAGTGTCAGATGAAGAGTCTGCTGAAGTGCACATTATACCCTTGAAAATATAATTGGGAAATTCGTGAGCACCAATGACTTTATGCTTAATTGGAGCACTGTAAGTTGGGAATGCTCCTTCAGCAAGAGCAGCACTTCAGAATGACTTGGTTTAGCCCTCCTGGTTTAGCTCCTGTGAGCTCAGCTCACTGCTCCAGGGGCTTCTGTCCTGGCTTCACAACTAACACTTTCTGCTAACTGCCAAATGCCAGGACAAAACCTAGAAAGGTGTTTTATAGAAGCCTGCAGCAGGACATTGGAAAATTTAGAACACTTCGGGGTCATTGGACAGGGGACAGAGGGGACACCAGCAGCATGATGGGCAAAATCTGTATCAATCCTGGGTCAAAAACTCTATATCTGAATTACTATGTCAGACACTCACACACCAAGAACTAAATCTTTGGGAGATTTTCCTTATGGTACCACTCCCTTCTGAGGAACCTTCCAAGTCTGAATTGTAAGGGACAGCACTTGTGTTAACAGTGGGTATAACATACACATCCCCATGAGTGATGCTTTCAATAATTAAATAACACTGATACATGGAGTGTGATTGAAAACAAATATATTCACAAACTTCCCAAGGTTGCAGGCTTAGTGCTCTTGTTATACTAAAATATGGAGTCTGGTGTTCATAAAATGAAGCAATAGAAGTTCCCCTGTTTTAGTCCCTTGTGACAGCTGGTGTCAGACAAACTATTGTGCAAAAATGTCTGTATTGTAATGAAAATATGTTATTATGCTAAACCACAAGTATACTGTACAGTTTAAAAAAAAAAATCTCAAGATGCACAATTACTGGTGTCGATAAACCAGTATAAAAATCTTATTTTAGTCTGGGTGTCTTCTATAGTATATTTTATCTATTTATGGTGCTTATTGCCCTGTGTGAATTGACAAATGTTGGTCTAAGACTAAGAATTTATGCAAACCTTACATAGAGAGGTGTGAGAAATCCTCAAGAGGATTGAACTGAATAGCAATTTCAACCTGAACATTTCTTTGCTTTCAAGTTTCAGATTCTTGTAGAAAACAGGGCTCATGACATGGCACAGTCAGAGCTCTCCAACACAGACAAAAATTCATATTTACATTTTGAAAACACAATGTGCATGTGCATCTCGACAACAAATAAAGTCAGAGAGCTGTGGCAAAAATCAATCTTTCAACAGGAAGCTCGTATGAAATATTCAACTGTAGGGAACAGCTCTTTTATGTGCATATGACCTCTTTCTTATCTGAGGAAGCAGAGATCAGCAGTAAGGGAAAGAGCATTGAGAGGGGGGTCTACTACTGTTTTAATGGCTCTTTATTGGCTGTTATTCCCTGGAGAGGCACAGCACAGGGCTAACAGCCATGGGAGAGAATAATGCTGGAGAAAGTCCACTGGGTATCTCCAGTTCCAGGAGGTGACAAATTGCCTCAGTCAAGCAGAAGCCCTGCTAAGGAGAGAGGTACAGATGTGGGGTGATAAAATCAAAATAAAATTTCCTTTTTTTTTTCAGAGTTTGAGACAAATGTAGACTTTCCATTAATATTGGAAACAGTGCCATGAAGCCGTTCGGCTGCAGGGAAGCACATGGGATCACTGCTATAACCACGTCAACCTGTGCCTAGGTGACAATTCTCAGCACAATTCTTGGATGTCCATGGCAGAACAGCTCTGAACTTTCACGTACAGTGACTCCTCCCAGAGGTGACAGGTATCCATATCCCCAACTCCAGACATCTTATACAGATAACAACTTCCTAATCAATTTTGTGACACTTTGATCTTCTTCATTGGAGGAAGTCTGCTGTTAACCAGTGCTCCAGATTAATGACTCCAAACAAAAGGCTAGAAGGGCAGGAAGGTTTTCCGTCCCTTGGCTGTTGAGATTGATTCTACAAAAAACATGTGTAGCAGTATTTAAGAGTCATTAATATTTTGAAACTAAAATGTCTTGTTGGGAAATCAATATAGCAAAACTCAAACATCATGTACAGTAAACAAACAGCTAAACAATATGGTGAACTTAAAGAAAATCAATAGAGTGTTCAAATATGACAGTAAAACACTAAATAGAAGAACTACTTAGAGGACAAGTTATCCACCTACAAAGCATTAACCACCATCCATTGCTGCTGTTTCCTACATCATTAACATCAGTGAAACATCCACTCTTTGAAATTATATATAACACAAAAAGCAGCAGAAGAGGGAGTTCCCTGGATCAGTCTGGAGAGAAAATCTGACCAGCACTGAATACAAAAGCCTACATTAATTATTCTGCACATGGGTGAAAAGAAAGCCCATCATATCTGCAGGAGCTGAGGATGAGGAGAAATGGAAAGAGAAAAGCCATTTTATGTCCTACATCAACATGAGTCATGAAGCATTTTTAACTACAGTTAAATCAGTGTTGACTGTGCGGACAAACAAAACCAGTTTTTGAGGAGTTGTCCAAAGAAATTAAATGAATGCCTCACTGGACTGAGAGAGCACAGCTGAGTCTGGCACTGGGGATGTGAGTGGTTGCTCTGCCTTGGTTCTGAACATGGCCAGGCTTGATTTGGATTCCCAGTGAGCTACAGTTTATCACCACATGGACATCTGCTGGCCATAAAGGAACTCTCACAGCAGTCTACAGATTTATAGACAGAAAAGCTGAGCCTTTCATTTTATATCTTATTTTCTGTAATTTTATTTGAGCATGCCTTTGACATAACTACAGTATAATTTACAGTTCCACAGGATGTCACCAAAATAACTGTAATAAATGCTTTCCTCATGGAAGATCTGAAAAGACACTTGCTGTACATTTCTGAATAGCCCAAAACCTTATAAGGTCCACCAATATTTCTATTTTGACAGGATCACTAAATAAAGAGGTAAAAAGTCATGCCAAAGGACACTTTATGGGCTATTACATTGTTTCAGTCATCCTTGTGAGCCATTGGGCTCTTGTACAGTTTTAAACATAAATATTTTGTGATTTGATTTTTCTTTTCTTCTATGCAATTTGAACTAGCAAAGCCATTATTGCAAGCATTGGAATTGCACAACTGGGAAATCTGTCGTGCTGAGAGGAGAATCAGACCTAATATATTTTCATTTATTTTAATATATGCCATGTGAGAAAGGCAGAATTTAAACTAAGAGTTTAATATGCAAAGCAGGGAACAAACTTTTCATTTGAAGCTTTCACTCTCTTTTATATTGTAAAATGGATTTGTCCTGGAGCTTGGGACAGTGTAAATACTAAAAATAAGGATAATTTGGACTCAGGAATGGCTTATTTCTGTTCGCTCTGTATTGAAGCACCTACTCAGTTTGTGTCACCCAAATAAAAGCTCACACACAAAAATCCCACAGCCTCAATGAGCCAATACTACAATTTAAAAAGTGAATATATTTATTGTAGTAAATTCACTTAAAAATTCAGCTAAATGCCATATTTGCATACACACCAACCTTACTCTATTAAATTTTGTGCATTAAGTAGATCAATCTTGGAAAAAAACCCCACATGTGTATTTTAATCTCAGCAGTATTTCACAAGGTGAAGTCTCCAAAACCTGCTAAGACCCCAAACTCTGCCAGGCCATAAGCAAAATAGATCCCTCAAATGTCAGAGCACTGCCTGTGCTACCATGGACTTCCTGCTTTGGTTCTAGGTCTTTCTTTATTTCATCTAAAGTAAATTTGTGCACTTTGACACTGCTTCCAGTGTTCTATTTCTAGACTGGTGGCCACAGTGCTGAGTGTATGAAAAGCCAAGTTTTTCTAGCTAAGGAAGGCTGCAGCCACACACTGTTGCTCTCTTTCTGTCCTGCCTTCTGCAAAGAGCTTGCAAAGCTGAAGACTTCAGCATCAGCCACATCACAAGGTGAAAAATAGTAACCCCAAGTACAAGGGGAGGTACCACCTGCTTCTTGCAAAGTGTTGTAAAAGAGATGGGTCTCTTTCTACAGGTGTAATGCTCTGGAAAACAGTAGAGCTATTTCAGGCAGTGACACCTGTGTGACAAAGGGCCACAAGGTCTGAGCTTTAGGGGCACAGGGGATGCCCAGCAAATCCTGCCAGTGGTTGTGATCTGTAATTGCTGCTGAAATCAATGTGAGCTCTGTTTGCTCCTCCAGATGCCTCCACACACAGGAAATTTACAGGCTACGGAAAAAAAAAATCCAAGTTCCTTAGGCAAGTTTTACAGCCAGCAGATAACAGTATTTCTTCTTTCTGCACTCTACCCATTCTTCCAGATATATCAAAGCTGTATTAGGGAAATGGGAATGATGGGACTCCCATAAGCTCAGAAAAAGCAAACGCAAGATGACCCAATTCAGAAGCAGGAAGAAAAACTGCAAAATCAGTCTACAGAGAAATGTCATCCTTAGGACTGTGCTCCATCTTACACACCAGTGATTCATAAAGATCAAATCACTGGGACCTCTTCATAAATGGATCATTAGTAGCTTATTTCTGCATAAAACTTTCCAGTATGTGTGTGTGTGACATTTTAAATCTTCACATCAAAGCAATGCAGGATATATTAATGCAACTTCACAGCTTTTGGCAGCCACATCTACAGCTAAGATGTCTGTACATTATTTTATCAATTATTAACATGGAAAATCAACAGCCCTCTTTGAGAGTGATTTCTGAGCTTTTATTTCAAATGGCCTGACTGATATCGTGGCATTTTGTTGCCTCAGGGCTCATAAAACCTCTCAACTTTTTCATCATTGTCTTCTCACTGACTATAAATCTCTACTTCTGTGTATTCTAAACCCAAGGTGTATTACTACACTTTTAGAATATTTTAGGGACAGTTTTTATTGATGTGAGTCTCACTTTAGGTTCATCAGCTCTGTTGCAGAATTCCCTGTTTACCTGCTGGGGAATTAGATTACAACTTGGGAGCAATGTTTTATTCAGAAGACATTATCTGCAAAATCAGGCTTTACTTCACATGGGTAATGTAGATATTGATAGTCTGATTTCTTGTCTGTGCCACGTTTTAGAACGTAAAGGATGGATATAACAAGTGAATGTGAGGAATTGTACCTTGTCATAACCTCGTGTAGGAGCATCATGGGAACTTGCAGACCAGAATGGCTTCAGTATTAACTGGGAACTCCTTGGGATCTTAAGGCAACACAGAGCTCCTTATTTCCTGAGTAACATCTAGTCCACACTGAAATTGAACAAAAAAAATTGCTTTATAATGGTTGTAATTTACATATCACTTGGAAAATACCCAATCTGATTTGCATGTCCTTAGCAAATTAAAGATAAGCATCTTGCCTTGTTGCATTGTGATAGTAATGTAAAGGCAGGACCAGAACAGAAACCCTTAGATAAGCATATAGTTATGAAAAAGAATTCTCCTGGAAGCCCTGGGCCTCGGGTTAATATTATTAAAATGCAGTTCAGGAGAATTTGACTCTAAAATTTCTAACTGTGTGAGTTCCAGGTACAGAGACAATACTGAAAATTACAAAATACTTTTCATAGGACTATACAGAAACCTCAATTACATGGCAGGGAAAGACTTTTGTTTGATATTTCCCCTGCACGTGTCACTACAGCTTTGAGTTCTGTATATAAGAAGCTGTTTTTATCATTCAATGATTACCTTATTTTTATTGCATCCTCATTTATATCTTCTCCCTTAGAATAATTTCCTTCACACTATTACTTAATCACTCTCAATTTAACACTTTACTGACAATTTTGCAAAGTCAGGGCATACTACTCTTGAAAAAGAGAGAATGGCCATATTATTTTACTGCAACTTTCTCAAATACATTTGATCAGCTCTTGAACAAAATAGAACAGTTATAGCTTAGTGGAGCAATGCTGATTTACATCACATAAGTTGCTGTTCTGTTCTTAGATCACTTGTGTTGGGAATATATTTTTTTGCAAAGATAACAACTTGGAAGAATTCCTGCAAGAGCAGAAAGAAAACTAGTACTTGCTTTCCTTGTCTTCTTTTAAGCTACCTGACTAAATTTGGCAGCAAATCAACAACTTTTGATTGCAACTGGCAAACATTTCCACGTCTTACTTTTGAGGTCGTGCACCAAGTGTTACAGAAAATCAGAACACAACACAAATTTTTACCTCTGCACTGACCTTTGTTGTATGAAGTCCTTAGTACATATAAAACATCATGCTATCTCTATCTTGGGAGAAGGCATTAATCTTTCTGGTGAAAGATGCCTTATATCCAAGGCCATTATATTTTTCTGGATGTTGGAAGACATTGCAGGAGAAGCACCACTCAGCACAGACACATTGACATGAAATGTCAATTCATTAACATTTTTGGAGACAAAAGAGGGATCACCTCTTCAGAACTCTGCATCTTGGGAATGAGTTCTATGACTGCAACTCACAGGAGTACTAGGCTCTAAAATCCCTGCTGCAAATTAAAAACTGGATCAGGCAGATCCCTGGGGCATTTCAGAGGATATTTTGCTTGTGTTCTTTGGAAGCAGCACATCAGAGACAAATGCTCATCCTGACATGGCAGTGATTTAACATGATTTAGCCTTCACCTATAAGCATCTGAACAAAACACACAGGCATTTAATTGGCATAATAACAAGTTATATGTTTGTTATTGATTAACACACTTACTAAAGGTCAGCTAATATTTTAAGCACTTTGCAAATACAGTGTGTATTCTAATTATCCTGAAGAACTTGTAATTATTTTGTTAAATGTCAAGTAAATGCAAAAACATCTCTTACCAGCCTGAACTTGTATGTTACAAACTGTACAACTTTGTGTTTTATTGTTCCTGTAATTTTCAGACAATTATTTGGCAAATAGATTGACCTCTCATCTAAAACTGCAATACACCATGTTCAATTATGGGTTGGCTTAAAATCAGTAAAAGACAGTCTATCAAACCTGTGCTTCACATGTGAGACCACATGGGAGAGAAGGGACATTTTCACAGTGCAGTAAGTATTTTGGTAGTGGTAGTAATTTAAAGACAAAGCTATTTATCCTCACCAGTAGCTTTCTGCGAACTTATTGCAAGTTCTTGAGTGTTCCTTCCCTTTTAGGAGCTCTACACTCAGAGAAACCTTCTGAAGTAGGAGGTTTTTCTAGGGACAATTACCATCAAAATATCAGCTTAGAGAAATCTAGACCATAGTCATTGAGAGCTTGGGGCCTGCCAAACAAAAACTGCCCTAGACTTCCATTAAGTTTACATGAGCTCAAGCTCTAGATTTTTTTCAAATGCCCCAGTGCTGTTCATTGCACTTTTTTGAATACAATGATTTCATGATGACAGCTTGCATGGGACAGAAGTAGTTTTTTACCATTTACCACAATAAGATTCTCATTTTAAAATGGGATAAGTATGAATTCAGTGTTCACATTCACTCTTCCTAACACAGGGCTGGATTTCAGAGGACAAAGTGCATCGACACAGTCTGAAAAGCCTGTTTTCCTCTAAGGCAAGTGAAAATAAGCCAGCAGATCTGAAAGTAACATTTACTACCTGCCATCTGACTGGTCAAGCTGGGCAGCCAAGCAGAATCAGTGCTGCTTTCTGCTCTACATTCTTCCCACCTTCAAGGCATTGATAAGACCTAAACTACAGATATTTGGAGACCAGTAAAAGTCTAAACCTTGCAGGAAAAGGCACTACTGAAACAGTGATGCTTTTTATTGATTAGCTGCTAATTGTCTGCTCCTTGAGACCTGACTGTAAACCTACCCAGTAAAAAGTCAAGAACAAATTCCTTCCAAACAGGATTAGCAATAAAAACAGTAACAAAACTGGGGCAGTTTGCAGTGTGTTGTTTCATTTTAACTCCCTTGGGATCAGAAATGTCAATGGCAAAAGGGAAATGAAGGCATGCTAATGTGGGATTCAGCTTTGTTTGATGTGCCAAGGGGATATTCTGTTAGAACATTCCAGTTCTGTGCTCAGCTTCTCTCCTTGGGCTGTGCCGGTCACTGTCACTTGACAGTTGTCACTCTCACAGTGGAAATAACTGCCCTTCTGCTCTAAATTGCCACTGAGCTGCGCTTAAACTCTGAAATTTTATTAATCTTGGATAAGATGATAAAACTCAGCCTTGTCTTCTTACCTGGGGGTGGTGGGCTGCTTTTCAGAAGGACCTTGAGTGGTGTTTTGATTTTATTTTAAATGTTTTTATTTTATATATGCCTAAACACTTTTTATATCTGCTCTGTCTCACATAATGTTATAAATGCTAAAAAAAAATCCCAACCCTTAATATTTTTTAAGTCTTTGAAGATTAAGAAGTCTTTAGAAATTCTCAGATCTCCTCATTGACTCCTGTATTCTTTGACACAGCAAGATCAAGCTTTTATTTCTTCTCACTTTCACAACTTCCCCTCCTGGCTGTATTTCTGCTCCCATTTCTGTTTGCATTGCACATCCTCCTCCTGCTCTGCCNGCCCCAGTCCTTTGAATTTCCAGTGCTTTTCAGAGGGACCTTTCAGGGATGGCTTTTGAAGTCACTCAGAGACCAATTTTTGGAGGTACTTTTAGTATTTCTTTGAATACTTTCTTCTGGGACTGAACTAGCAAAAGATTCTGGGGACCTGTCACAGGTAGGTCCTCAGAAAGTCTTTCAGCAGACACTGGTTATATGGGGTACAGCTCCAAAAAGGCCCTCTCATCCTAAACTTATCAAGCTGTTGCCAAACTGAGAATTCAGAACTCCCTAAGTCAGGTTTCTATCCAAAGGATGTATATTTGTGCATATATACAGTGATTCTAATGTTGAAATGCATTAATTTGGTTTCCGAGCAGTACCATGAACTTATGATCATGATATGATAATATTCCAGATTAAGGCTTTCACGGTTATGAACACAGACATACTTAAATGAGCTAAAGGTAATTAGAGATACAAGTAGAAAAATAGATAGCCAAGGCTTTCGTGTAATTACTTGACCTAGAGGGCAAAATCTGGCAACATTACTCATATTTTTTTTACTTCTCTTTTCCACCTCCTTCCATCCTCTCACTAAATAAATCAGCTCCTATGGGCACTGGCCTTTGTGGACACGTGTTCCTTCTGCCTTCAAGAAGATGAAGATCCAGCTCGTTGGTATCTTCACAGTGAAATATTCAGTTGAACTGTGCAGTAAATTAGAACTGGAAGTTAGTGCTACAGTTAGACTCAGTTTGGAATAGCTCCTCTCCTCCTCTGTACCCTGAAATAATTCTGCAAAATAAAATATGCTCTCAGACCCCCCAATCCCTCCTCTCATGCCCCTAAATCAAAGCACTTCACACTTGCTCCCTCTTTGCCATAAACAACACCCCCAGCTTTGCTCATACTGGATAGAATAATAGATGTGTTCTCTTCCCCAGGTATGACTGAAATCCTGTTTTCATGGAAATGTGGATATTCAAAAGTCCACTCCCTTCTGCCAAAAACAGAACAAACCCCCATAAACTTATTCATAAACACACAGAGAAGTGATAGCTGGAAAAACCATTCTGGGTATTTCCAATACATGTTGACATGAATTGTGTTCATTTTTTAAATGTATCAGTTTGTGCAACAGAGCAGCTCCTGGCACCACCAGCCTGTATTTAATAACCTGGTAGAGCTGATTGAGGTGCTGGAAAGAATTGCTATTCCATTTTAGCAGGCAGGGTTAAACTGACGTGGATGTGATTTTCCACACCAGGTTTATATCCAAGTTGTCCAAGTGTTGCAGAAAGTTAAATTAATGCCTGCTGCAATGGCTGATGGATCCATGTTATGCCTACATGCATGCTCTTCATTGCCTCTAAATGCTAATAGCAATTCCTTTTACTTTTGTATTTCCATTGCAGCAAGTATCAATCCCAATATTATTCCAGCTCAAATCTATGATGAGGGGGTTATTTTTACCACTGATTAACTGTTAACAAAGATTGATGCTCGATGCTGCTCATCCATTCATAAGCGCTCCTGTGCTGTGATTGGGTTCTGATCAAAATTAAGAGTGAAAGAGTAGTCTCCCATCCTTCCAAGCACTGTGTTGCCTAGTCACAGGCAATAAAACCAGCAAACCATCAAAAATCATGTATTTTCTGCCCTTGCTCTCAGATTCCTGAGATTTCAGCCCAGGAGCAGGACCATAATAATTACTGTAATTGCCATTGTATTGTACATCGCAATTGACGCCTCATGGCATCCAAACCGAAATGTGAATCCACACTGGGAATTGCAGTGCAAGTGAAGAAAATGCATGGAAACAGGGTGAAAAAGCCACCTTAACTCACTTCCAAGGTCTGGCAAAAGCTGAAATACACTTTGTCTGATCCCAAGGGGTTAAACACTGTCAAGGTGCCGGAGTGAGAAAAGCAATGGAAGTCTCAAAACAAGTGACTTGTTTTTCTGCCATTGCTGCTTCTAGGTCCCAAACTTTTCAGAAAGTCTTGGAATTAACTCAGAAAGCATGCTGGTAAACATGTACATGTGAGTTATGTTGCTCAATCTGCTCATGAGCTGCTTTTTTTAGGGTTTCTGTTATACGTCTGCAAGTGTTTGCAATTTGTACTGAGGCTAATTGACCTTGCACTGCAGTTATTGAACACTGTGAATCATGTCAGTTTTGTTTACTTTGAATTATATATATATATAGTAAGGATTTGAGGTTGGATACTGAATCACATATTAGATGTTATTTTTAAAAGCCCCCTTGTTTCTCCTAAACTCTCTCCCTATTCTTCCCAAGGAAGAAAATGAAAACAAATTCCAGCCATCCACTCCTTTATACCATCATTCAGTGGTACCTCACCTGGCAAAACTACTCCTTCAAAGTGTTTATTCCTACCCCAATAAGAAGAAATAAGCTACAGATACACTCCAAGCCTTGGAGATTTGTTTCATTCTGGCTGAAACTGCAAAGATATAGTGATGGTTTTGACACCAGTGGGAATTCACTGAGACAGTCTCAAGCAGCACGATACCCTTTTGCTGTCACCTTCAACAGCTGCTACCTGGCTGTGCACCACTGAAACCTCCAGCAATTCTGTCCTTCATTAGACCCAAAATTCAGCCAAATAATAACTTGTGAGAGTTTGATGTAGAGGGAAGTCTCAGACATGGCAAATGAAATTATTTTTCTGTGGTTAAATGCAAGTCCACTCTTGGTGCCTGCATGAACAAGGACGCTCTCCCAAACCTGGGATTTGTTTAAGGCTCACACAGTAAGTGATGGGCTTTCCACTGGCATTGATGGGTCACAGGCAGCATTCCCAATGCTTCTGTCAAGCAGAGTTAGCTAATATTTAATTACTACAGAGATAACAACAGAAAAGTAGGCATACTTTTTATCTGGAGGAGCGTTTTCCAGTACCAATTTCTAAAGTATAATCCTCACTAATAAAGATTTTATAACTGCCACATCGAAAAGTCTCTCACTGTGGAAATTTTAATGCCATAACTCTGCCAGGTCAAATCAGAAAACACACATGGAAAGTAAAGTTGAAAAATGCAACCAAAAAGTTTTGAAAACCTCAACCAAACCAAGTTTCCTCAACACTGAAGGATTCACAGTGGAAAAGAGGAATATACTTTATTGACTCCAACCTCCTGTCCAAGGTCAGGGAAGAAGGGAAAAAACCCAGAAAACTTTGAGGAAAATAGCCTGAAACTTTCTGATTATACTGCAGGCTTACCCTCAGGAAGAAATCGATTTCCACAACTAATACTGGCATCATGGAAGAGTTGCTGTTCCTCTTACTTCTCAAATATGGGCTGTAACCCCCCCAGCCCAATTCTATTGCACCAACTACCTGCAAACTACCAACTTGTTCATGTTATTAGTTACCACCTATCAAAAGGTCACTGCAGACTCACCTATTCCATGATTTAACTTCATTCTACTTCCCTCAGGAAAGTTATTCTTAATAATAAAAAGGTAGAGCTGGGTATCTTCCCTAAGACCACCCCAGCATCTACCAGAGAGCTGAAACCTTTCTTGTTTAAAACATCCAGCATTCCAACCAGCTAGAATAAATAGATTTGGTTTTTTTGAAAGGATCATACCTTCTATGAGGAGCACTGAGAAAGAGCCAGGAAGCTGATGGCTAAATTCTTAAACCCATGTCATTTAAATTATTATCCCACACTGTTCTGACAGAATATTTATTAAGCCTACAGTTTAGGCTTTTAATTGCTGGAAATCGTCAGGTTGATTGTAATTTAATTTAATTTTTTTCCATTTTTTAATTGGTTGCTTTTTAAAAATTAAATATTCCATTATAAGCTATTTGCAACTAAACAGTTTTTAAATTGCTTTCATTTTAAATGTTGCACTTGTTGGCCTCTATTAATTAATATTTTTACCTTGATGCACATCTCTTTTAATGCCCTTAATGAGAAGCAGTAAATAACATCATTAATTTTCTCCTTATTCAAATTTATTGCCTTTAGTAATTTTGTTGCAGTCAAGTGTATGGTCAGGAAGTGTTATCTTCATCACAAACATCCAAGTGCAGTAGACTCAAAACTCTGATAACACAGTTTGTTTGGAAAGTAGGAAATTAAAATTACAAGCACAAGGTGTGAATGAAGCAAAGAAATTTTTCTGCTTTAAGAAAAAGCAGTTTTCCTTTCAATTAATTTACCTTATTTTTCAGGATTCAGACTTTTTGTGGCACTTTCCAGAAAACTCTAATTTAACATCAGTATTCAAGTACAAATCTAGTGTTTAAATTAATCATCTCCCTGAAGTGGGACCCTAAGTTCACAATCTTGGGAAAATTTTGTTCAGAACCCAAATCATGGGCTGTGTGGGATTTAACTGGATTCACTGCACTGCTGTTTCTTAATTAAATTATCTGGAGGGATTGCATTTAAAATGCATAAGCAAATAAAACAAATAGAAGTCCAAACCCAAAGCAGTGCTACACACAAGGAAATGAATCAGCGACGTAAACCTCATCAGCAATGGTGCATCTCCTTACCTCGTTCCTGCTGCACCATTTACAGGATTTGAACTATCTGCTTAGGCAGTTGTTCTGGGGCATTTCATGTGACTTTCTGAATTTCCCAGCCCAGTTGCAGATCTATGAGCTACTTTTGCCTCATGTCCAAGTCGATGCCTGCCTTGTTGATGACTCCAGCCCTGGAACAGAATCAGCGAGATCTCCACCTGAATAAGTGAGGGGACTTCTCCTGTAAATCTTTCCTATGAGCTGGTGGGGGGGTGTTCCATCAAATCTTGGCTCACATTTATTTCTGTTAGCCTGCAATGCATTTTTTTTAAAAGGAAAGAATGAATAGGTGCTTGTGTAATTCTTGATGACTGATTAATCTACTGTTGCATGGGAAAAGCACAATGCCACTTTACAAAATAACTGAGCACTTCTGCAGCAATATCTACTTTTTCTTTGAATTGTCTTGTTGAAATGTGTTGTTATTTTCTGAGTTATGGTTTTTTTTTCTTGTAGGGGAAGGGGGATGAAATAACATTTTCTGGATCCAAATACATGCTGTGTTTTGTCAGTAAGAGACGTAGAAATTCAAACCCACAGACCACGGGCACTCTATGTCATATGCAAGCAACATAAATTATTTTTTAGTTATCTAATAACTTTAAGTTTTCAGGATGCTTGCGCAAGATAAAAAAGTTAAGACTTTTTGATACTAAATGCTTTATCACAATCTACAATCTTGTAAGGATGACTGATTTATTTAATGTGCAAATCTAGAGCATGTGGAAATACGGAGACAATATATCTAGGGTTATATTCAGTCAAGCATTGAGCACTGGACTCAGTCTAGATAAAGCCTTATCTCTATGCATGTGAGTAGTTGAACTGATTTTAATGGGACTTTTAACATGCTTTTAAATGCCTTGACAAATAAGGATCTCAATCTTCCCTACCTTGCAAACCCAAGCTAAATAGCAGGTTTATTAATACTTAATACCTGCCTCCCAGATACACATCACAATGACAAGTGTGGATTACAGCAAAGCAATTAAGAAACCAGCCTAAATCTCCAGGCTCCAGGCAGGAGATAAAAGCAGCATGGCAATGGGTGATATTCCCTGTCAAATGGGAGTATCCAGAAGGCAGTAACTGCTTTCTCCAGACATTACCACTCATGAGGGATGAGGCCACCACTCACACGGTGCCATTAGCTTGGCAAGGCAGGTGAAGTGCTTTAGTTACCACCTGTCTTAGCCAGACAGCCAGGAAGTTTTTTTTCTGGAAGGTAAGAAATGTGGTGCACGTGGGGCTCTAAGGACTTTGAACTTCTGGAAAGGAAAATTCACACCTCACACTGAGATCTCATTCAAAAAGCAGTTTAAACTTATCACTGAAAACACTGCTAGGGTAAAAGAAGGTGGTTTTAACTAATTCTGAGACCATCTGAGATTTTAAAACAAAAAAGAGAATTTACTTTTTGCTAGGTCTCAACACTTTTATATGGTCAGTTAGAGTGTTCTGCTTTGACAGGGCCAGGCTGGATGTGGCTCTGAGCAACCTGGTCTAGTGGGAGATGTCCCTGTCCATGGCAGGGGGTTGGAACTGGATGGTTTTAAGGTCCCTTCCAACCCAACCCTTTCTATTATTTTATTCTATGATTCTATGACGGTATTGAAGTATTACATTGCAATGCTAAATTTTGTGTTTCTTCTGTTGTGGAATGTTAATGAGTTTCTCCACTCTCAATGAATGTCCAAACACATGGTATTTGGCTAAAAATTGACAAAAATTTCAGAGTTTTTTAGTTTGTGAACTCAGTTAAATGACACTTCATCTTACAGCTCTGTTTGAAGTGCAATGTTTGAAGTAAGATCCCACTATGATTCAATTCCCATTGCAAACATTTGGAGAAGACTCCTCATCCCTCAGACCCTGCTTGAGCTTGGCTGGATCTTCATACAGACGTATGATTGTCACTCATACACATTTGATCCACTTAAACTAGGTGAAGGTTCCAGGTCTTGATCAGACAGAGCCCATCGACTGGGTCTTTCCAAAATAATTACAGGATCTGCCCATTGGAAATTTCCTTCCAGATCAGTGGCCTAGTGAACTAAACTAAAATTAAAGTTGTGACTGTCAATGACAGCACTGTTTTAACAATCACCACTGGGATTCAAAAATAGCTTTCCTGAAGAAGGGAATACCATGGATGGCAGGACCTGAGAGTGAGACCACAGGAACAGCTGTGCAACAGAGGATACAACAAGACTTAAAATTAAAACTGCCTGAAGATTCAAAACACTTTTTGTGTCCTGCCAGAGATGTAACAAGTGCTCACAAGGGGTCAAGCCCTGCAACACGGCTGAGGGAGGGTATGTGTCAGGAGCCAGACAGCGACCGATAGTTGTGCAGATCTCATAGTTTTGGTACAGCAGAAGACGTGGGACAGATAAAACTCAAGGCAAGAACAAGAAGCAAAGACGGAACAGAGAGGACACCATGACCTGACCACTTTGGCTTAAAAGAAGATGTGATTGAGGTCACCACCAGCTCAAGGCGGTTGTCTGCAACAACTTGATAGTGTTGCTATAGGAACTGGGGCAAAGGAAGTCAAAGTGGAAAAGTTTGTCCAGAAGTTAGAGAACTAGAAATGCTAGTGATTTCTGTAATAAACCGGCTTTGCTTGCTGCTTTACTAGCATCCAGCAGGGTCTGTGTCTTTCTCAATCTCCACAGGTATGAAGTCTTCTGTCTTGAAAATGTTCAAAACCCAGCATGATCCTGAGCATCCTACCACAGCTGACCCCGTTCCAAGCAAGGACTATTTGGTCTCCAGAGCTCCCTTCCAACCCCACTAATCCTATGGAGAGATATTTAGTAAGATTCTAAAACCTATGAGTTATGAATTATGTCAGGGAATGGAATAATATATTCTTCAATTCAGGTGGGGCCCTTAATCCACATTAGTCTCAAGGTGCCTTATAAACAATAGAAAATATGAAATGCTTCAGGAGTTTTTGAAATGCAGCCAATTCTGAGGTGAAATGTAGAACAGTTTAGTAGTTACCAACAAACAAAAAACCAACAGAAGCCAAAGAATGCCATATGCAACTGAAACTACTGAGGGAATTAGGTAGGAAGAATTTAATTATCCATGCTGGATTCTAGCCAAAGCTAAAAGTAATCAGAAAGTCAGTGAAAGACCAGAAAAAACTGATCTCATTACTCTTGCATTACTTGGATCTACTTCTAAATGGATAACTCTTTCCTGAGTCTCCTGGACTGACACTGTTCACACGTAGTTCAAAAAGATCGTTTCACCACCAGTTAAAAACATAGGAAGCTGATAACAAAGGCAGAGTCCCAGCCTGGGTTAAGATAGACTGGGATTTGATTCTCCTGCTCCTGAGGGCAGCAGAATTTTGGCTTCACTGAAGCTGCCTGTCCTGAGATTTGGAAGTGAAATGAGTTGCACCAGGTAAGCCAATTAATAAATATTATTCACTGCTTTCTATAGAATACCAGAATTCTGCATGCAATGAACACATATGAACCACCCAAAAGCTGATCCTAAGAAGACAAAGTCTAATTTCTCTTGGTAGGCACAAAACACAAGCATAAGGTATTGTGAGGAAAATAAATGGAAAGTACTGTGAGGGAGAAAGCAACCAAATTTAGGTGTAATTATGTTTGCTCTCCAAAAGTTAGGAACAGTTTGGAAACCAGCTCAAAAATAAAAAGATAAGAGAATGGTGAGCATGTTACGGAAAAAGTAAGAGCAAAAAACCTGTGTGAAACATGGGCAATGCTCAGAAGGCTGAATAAGGATTTCCAGTGTGCGTGACAAGAAACTGTGGTGGGGAGGAAGAGGACAGCAGCTGTACAGAATCTTTGGAGATTCTGCTTCAGTTGTCAGCATTGTTGCAGAGTTTCATGTCCTCCAGAAAACACATAAGCAATATTCAAGGAATATTTTACTTCAAATTAATTTTCATCCTTTTCGGAAAAATAACATAAAACACATTCATTAGAGAACACTTCAACCCTCCAAGGCCAAACCCACTTTCAGCCAGGGCTGATCTTTTACGCATTATCAGGCTTCCAGCAATTAATAGTGTATTATTTCAGCAGTGAAGCCTTGTACCTGACAAACAGCCAGCATTGTGTTACAGGGGGAGAGAATAAATGGAAAATAGAAATATTTGGCTACGGAAAGGTGAGAAAAAACATAAATAGTGATCTGTTTCTTAAGTAAATACAATAATGTATCAGTTCTGAAGTGGCATTAGGAAGGCAGAAAACTTTTGGCACTGGATTCTTCTTTTATACTACATCTTTCAACCCATATTAGTGAAGAGTTTTTCAATAAACATAAATCTCTGATGGCAAAAGCCAGAGGAGTACACACCTCCTTGTCTCCCACAAAGAAACCTTAAACAAAGAGCAGGGATTCTGCACAAAAGTCTTGAGAGTGGGGTTTTGAAGGATGAAAATGCAACTGCACATCTTGCCAGCACCTGCAAAGGACCTACCACTTGTTTGTGAAAAACCAGAAAGGGACAAAGAGCAGAATCTGGCCCATCTTCTGGCACAAGGCACTTACAACTCTGTGTGCACCCTGCACAAAGGTCTGAGGATGACTGCTCAAGTGGAATACAGGCCTGACGTTCTTAGGTAGCTAGAAGAGCTCCTTTACTACACAGGAGTTTTACTACAGAGACATTCCCATATTTTAAGTGAGAATTACTCACTGTTCTCAAACAGGTCCATGAAAACAGAAATTATTATTTGGATGAACTATGCCAATTATTAATTACCCCCGCTGTTGAAAAGCTGGCCTTTTATTTCCAATTTGAATGCTTTTAGCTCTCATTTTCAGAGACTGGATCACATCATGCCATTGCTGGCTAAATTGAAGAGTCTTTGAGAGGCGTAAACACCATTGAGCAGCTCTTCCTTGGAGCTTCAGGGTATGTGCAGGATGTGTAGGCACAGACTCCAAATGAACCAGTTCAGGAAATAATAGCAACAAGGAGCTGGGCAGGAGCTGAACAAGCCCTCCGTTAATTCAGATTGCAGGTGAGAGTCAATCTCTCCTACTCTTAGCCAGAGTGAAGTATTTCTAAACACTGTCCCTGACAATCCCATCTCCAAATTTCAGCGCAGCCTTACCCCAAGAGAGCCACCCACCTGCACTCCACTGACTCAGGTCGTTTGAGAACCAAAGCAGCACAGAAAATCATCCTATTCAGAATTAACCAAGAGTGGCCATGTTTGTGCCATAGCATAACTTGGCCCCAGGTGGTAACGTGGTGTTTCAGGGACGTACAGATGTGCTGCCTGGGAGGGAGGGAGGGAAGCAAAAAAGCCCTGGGCAGTGTCCTCAAAGAGGGAGCAGGGTGTGTTTTGCTGAGTGCAGAACAACTCCTCATTGTGTGTGCAAAGGCTCTGCCTTGCAAGGGAAGTCCTTTTCCTCCTCAGCCCCAGCCCAGCACAGCTCTGACAGATTGGAGGTGGCAGGGCCAGGCTGTGACAAACCCGAGGGAGCTGGGGTTATTTATTCTGGAGAAAAGAAGGCTCGGGGGAGACCTTATCACTCTCTACAACTCCCTGACAGGAGGGTGCAGCCAGGTGAGGGTCGGGCTCTGCTCCCAGGCAAACAGCAGCACAGCCTTAAGCTGTGCCAGAGGAGGTTTAGGCTGGACATAAGGAAAAAATTCTTCACAGAAGGGGTGATTGGGCATTGGAATGGGCTACCCAGGGATGCGGTGGAGCCACTGTCCCTGGAGGTGTTTAAGGACAGACTGGATGTGGCACTCAATGCCACGGGCTGGGTGACAGGGTGGTGTTAGGTCATAGGTTGGACTCAATGACCTCAAAGGTCTTTTCCAACCTCATTGATTCTGTGATTCTGTGAACGAGACACAAGTTCCCACTGCTATGGCTTCCCATCCGGAACTGGTATTCCCATGGGTTCACCCACCAGCAGAGGAGCTCATCCGGTGCAGTCAGAGCAGCACCCATCCTGGTTTTCCCTCTTTATTGTACTGTGCCCATTTACCCCCCCAAAAACACTGATTTGTCTCTGTGCGTGTGCATGTTTTTATCCACGTGTGCTCTGCTTGTTGTCCATCCCAGGATGCTTTATTCTCTGAGCATCCCCAAAAGTATGTTCCACTTAGAGCCATAACTCCTAAAGAGGTGTTGCAAAATCGCTGCAGTTAATGGAGCTACCACAAAGCACAGACAAATCAGGCCTCTGCTGGGTGTTGGCAATTGTCTCATTAAGTACAAGCATTTACCAACTCCAGATTTATGTAGAAGGAAAAAAAAATCAACAAGCTGTCCCTATTGTTCTAAGAATAGAGAAATGTAGAAGACAAAAAATAAAACAAAAACATGTGAAATTAAAAATAAATAAAATAATATTAAAGAATCAATCTTCTTCCTTTTTGCCATTTCATTTATTTATTTATTCCAGCTTCCCCACTAAAATAACACAGCAGTAGGATTGTTAGAAAAACATAGGTGGATTAAATAAAATTAGATTTTAAAAGATTCAGGTGATAAAGCTGATTAGATAAATGAGACAGATAAATCAATAGAGAGATGAATAAGTCAGGTATCAGATTTACTGTCTGGGGATCCACTGAGCTCCTTCTATTAGAATTTGAATGTACCTTGCAGATTTCTCAGAAGCTGCCATATCTGACAAAATTACCCCAAAATTACTTGCCAGCACTGCTGGACCCCCAATTCAGAGGCACCTACTTTAAGGCTACCCTTGGAAAGAATACGCTCCACTGCAGAAATCATGCTGACAAACACCACACCTCACCTCTGCAACTACAGGCCAGAGAAGGTTCTGTGAGGCATAAATATTCCTTTATGCTGGATCAGAAATATATATCAGATCTCTTGCTCCAACTACACGTCATTAAATTGCCTTTATTACCCCTTTCTATCAATCTTCCTGACTTGTTTATCAGGATGAGTTTATTCTCTGGTGAAACACTGCCAGCTTGGTCATGCCCCAGCCCTCCCCCCAGCCCCCAGAATCTGTCAAAGCTGCTGTTTGACCAGGGTATCAGGGGGTTCCTTTTCTTCTGGAGCAGCCCCTGAGGCCACAAGCTGCAATGCGGGGTGCTCTGAACATTCCCCAAGCTACCCTATGGGTAGAACTTGTGACTTTTCAACACTGAGAGAATGTAAAAGCCATTTAAATTCTCCTTTTCTGGGTCACATTAAAAATGTGTTGCCTGGCTGCAAGGATTGGATTCCAGCCAACACATTCACTGTGTGAAGATTTATGATATCCTTTAACTAATCATTTTCTAGCTGTTAAGTTCTTGAGATTTGTAAATAATGTGGCAGATAAGTGCACTGCAACCACTCAGCATCTGCACTGAGTTCTAAAACAAGATTATCTGCTTTTAGAAGAGAGGAGGAGGATGTCTGCACACCCCTCCAGTGGAGAATGAAGCACATTCTCTGTGAATATGGAAGCAAGGAAGCAACAACTTCCAATGAAAGAGTGTTTGGGTGTCAGCAACAACTTCCAATGCAGGAGTGTTTGGGTGGATGAGTTAATTTTCCAAAGGCACAGCAGACCACTAATGGGAGAACCTTGTCACTCTGGGGGACACCTGAGGCTTAAAAGGGTCCCCTTTTGTCATCCACTTGTTGAAGGACATTGCCTGCAATGCCCACACTCTTGGAAATGGTTTGCAAAGGTGAAACCAAATGACTGATGATGATTTCCTACGAAAGTCCTGTGCCATCACTGTGAAGAACAGTCAGGTCATGTTTCAGACATCATTTCCAAGGATATTTTAATTCCTGCCTTATGGGTTTGGTTCACGGTCATCTAGGACAACCTGCCCTGCTGAATCCTGGGACATCTCATTAAATATCAGGTTATTTCCACTCATGACTTTATAGTCTTCACAAATACATAATGAGCACCATCAGTTTCTGCTGCATCCAAATAAAACCAGCACTCTAAACCACATTAACACTAATGTACTATGTTACCCACCTTGAGTCCCAAGTCTATTTTTAAGAATGATTTATGAACAAAATTTGACATGCATAATTAACCTAATTTGAGTATTCCGTGGTAAATGTTATTATAGAACTCTGGTCCAAATTAAACAAAATTAAATCCTGATAAAAATTTACTATCCTGCAGTCCCCCAATGAGACTATGCTTTTAACAGAAGAGATCATGTAAAAACCATTAGTTTAAAACTGAATGAATCTCATTCTTGCACTATTAATTTTAGTCCTTTAGTTTCATACTTCAGGTTTTTGGAGATTATGCTTAATTAACTTTTTATAATGGTATTTAAATTAGCTGTTCTATATGTGATAAGAATACCTTGACAGATATGTTTCTAATTTGACCTGCAGGATTTAATTTCAGAAAAGTTGCACTTAGAGTTTGATGTCACTGCGTGCCTTCTTCCCTGTCCTGGCTTCCTCTGTGCCAAACACTTTCCTCTCATGCCTTTGACGTCCCAGGAAGGCAGAGAGCAACAAATCTTTAGCTCCAATCATTCTAATGCATATTTATTTTTATTTTAAGTGGCATTAGAAGAAATTTATTCTAAGGCAGCTTAGAGAAAAACATACCTTAAAAAAATCACCATGTTAAATGTATATCTGGGTTTAGCACAAAATCACCCTATTCTGAGCAGAGAATGCCCCCTTATTGTGCCTTTCTTCTTACCTACACAGCAGCAAGCTCAGGAGCACTCAGGGAAAACAGCTCTGGTGATGACATACAGAGAGAAAAAACCCTTCAAAGCACACGAAAGCAACAAGACAGAAGTTCTATACACACATTGTCGGGAATGAGGCCACACTCTCTTTGAAGTTTAAAAACTGATTTATTAAACAAAATGGCCAAATTCCTTAATTAAAAAAAATCTCATCCGGGTCCACAGTGATTGAAGACACTTGCAGCCATAAAGGCTATAAACTCAAAACAAAGACCCACAGTGCTGGGTCTTGCTTGGGCTGGCCCCAGGCAAAATAGTTTCATAAGCAGGCCTAGGATCCCCAGCACCGGGCTCTGCCTGGGCTAATCCCAAGCAAAGTGTTGCAGAAACAATGGACAACAACCAAAGCACACAAGCGCACTCCTCAGGCTGTGTTCAGTGTTTTATACCCCTCTGGCTCCTCCCATCCCCGCCCACTGTCCCGCCTCCAAAGTAGGAGATGATTGGTGGAGTTTTTTCGAAGTCCAACTCATTGGTCCTGGTTCAGGAGATGATGTAAGGCCTTTCAGCCAATGGCTCGCTGGTTACTAGGGGTGCAGTCTCTGGGTGATGTCATCTGAGTTTCTGGCGGGGAAACTTCACTGAAATTCATGGTTACCATGGAGCTTGGTGACAGGTTAAGGGTCGGTTTTCTAAATATAGCACTTTGACTATGGGTGAGGGGTTTTTCTCTTTGGAACACAGCTAAACTTAGAGGTGAATTCAAAAGATACCATAGGGTTTTTCAATATAGTTTAAATTCTTGAACTTTGTTTAGAACTTAGAAGTAATACTTAACACAAACATTAAGGAACATAAATTACAAATTCTCTTAATCTCAGGAATTAATTAACAACTTAATTAACTATTAACAACACTCATATTTTAAATTAATTACTTGTCACTTCATAAATGCGAAAGCCAAACCTTCTGTTTTATGTATGACACACATCAAGTTTGTTCAACTCACACCAGAGCAAGATTTTCCAAGAGAGCTCACCTACCTTTTACCTTTTCAATTAGAATATATTTTCAGCATCAAAAATTGTATTTTTAAAATTTTTGGTCATTCCAACCCTGAGTAACCAAATCCCTAATGATAACAAGACAGCTAGCCAAGAGAAAAGCAAAACATTGTTTAGACAGTAGGAAGTAATCTAAATTTGCTTCAATTAAAGCTCTGCAGAAGCTGACCATGCCCATGTACCCATCATTTCTGTGCCATGGGTCACTCAGGTGGACACTGCATCCTTTCATCAGCCAGAATACCACAATATGAAACCCATTCCTTACCTGAAGTCCCACTGGAAAGGATGGAAGGAAAGCCTTGGGGTCTGGTTACTTGCAAAGGAGTTTGGATGCAACATCAGTGCTGTGAACTGGTCAGGTCCTGCCCATTTACTGCAGAAAGTTTTGCCACTTACAATCATGCTGTTTTTTTGGAAGACCTAAAATATAACAGGAAAAATGCAATAGGGTTAAAAAAATCATAAATCACTCATTCTGTAATGCAACAAACTTTCCAGTCTTAAAATGGAAAAAGTACTGAGGGTCGGGCTGAAGATTATTGTTACTGAAGACTATAAAAACCCTGCTAAACCATTTTGGAGGTATTCAAGAAATAACTAGATGTGGCACTCAGTGCTCTGGTCCTGTTAACAGGATGATAAATCAGACAAAGTTTGGACTTGATCTTAGAGGTCTTTTCCAACCTCAATGATTCTGTGATTCTGTGAATTTGAATAGATGCTCATTTCCTCAATATGCTCTCATTCCTCGTAAGACTCCATATGCTAGATTCAGAGTTGTCTTAATTAACTTTTTAATTTTCATAGTGATACTACTGAATAGTCTCCAATTTTAAGAATATTATAAAATACTGTTATAATGGCTTGTCAAAATAATCTAACAGGACTTAAAAGATGTACATCTGTTAATGAGTTATAGTACAAACAATCAGAAATGCCAACTCATCTTTTTATCATTTAAAGTATTATATGATCCTTAACATACTTGATTTGATTACTGACCAGTTCTTTTACTTTTCACTTTATTATTTCTGTCACCCCAAATGGATACTGCTTGCAGCCAACCACAATTCCCTGTTGTCCCTGAGGGGCAAGGTGGTTTGGGGTTTGAAAAAGTCTTGGTGAGGTATATGTTCGTCAACATCTACTGTGTCCTAACCACAGAAATATTTCCTAGGGTGGCTGCAAGGCAACCTGGGCAGGTCAGTCAGGGGTGTTCCTGATCTTGTTCGTGATCCTGGGATTATCCTGCAGCACAACATCACCCAGTGTCACAGCAGCTCTTGAAAAGGACAGTCCAAGGTCCCACAACCCTGTTGGAATTTCCATTAATGCCATGTATTATGTGCAGATATCACATGAGGCATCAAGTTCATCTAGAAGTGATCCATTTGTATCCTGCTATCCAATAAAGCCAAAATAATTTTTAGATTATTTATGATATTAAAGATTTTGATGACCTTTTTTAAAAGACATTGTGAGGGACACCACCATTTACTTTGATCAGAAACATTGCCATCATATCATCAAATAATCAGATGACAGTCACATTCACTGTGCAAGTTCTTTTGATAATTTGCTACAACACTAAAAAGACTGGGAGACTTGTAGGAAACCCTAATAGAAAATCATTGGTTTTGTCTTTCAGAAATACTCAGTCAAGCTCTATTCTCATTTGCACTGGTATAAATTTATCATGTGTCCATTTACCCCAGCAGTCCCATGATTCTGTCAGCTCCAGTTCTAGAGCCTGGCAGAGTCCCTGCCAAGCCAGATATTGGCAGTTCCCGATTTATTGTGATAAAACATCTCTGTACTCAGTCCATCAATTATCATTCTTGTGAGATGCAGGAGATAAACTGAATCATGGCCTCTGTTCCAGACATCTCCACATTTTTGTGTGATCTATGTTATCTTGTTCCTCCTGCAAGAACTTCAAAAGTAGATACAATGAAGAAAAAAAATGCAAAAGTATTTTTAAAATTTTCTTTTACTCCCCTCTTGAGACTAATACAAGTTTCTAAATGGTTCTATTCATCTAATTTGTAAAATGTAAATTTGTAAAATGTATTATCCTACGCAGAAAATTCCTGTTATGAAATTTGTGGCTAAGAAAAAAATAATCTTAGAAATCTTCCCCAGACTCAAATATTTTAGATGAAACACCTGCAGTAGTCTGTATTCATCTCAAGTTTTAAACTTCTTGAAGTTTACTCAGCATAATAATCAGAGGTGAATTAAGGTTATCACAACTTAAAAAGACCTCTGGTGGTAAAGGGTGTTGATACTTGAGAGGAGAGGGGGGGAAATACCTATTCTCTACTGTTCTAATGAAACAGAAAAAACAGGGTAATTTATTTTTTCTGTTTCCAGATTACAGATGGGAAGAAAAAACAACATCAATTTATGGCCATTCTCAGGATATTTCAACTAAATGAACAGCATTTAAAGTATGTATATGAATTATTAGATGGATGAAGTCTTGAATCTGAGAAGTCATTAAGTCCTTATTTGGCTTCACTTACAAAGACTGTTCAATAATTAGTAGAGTTTTTTTATTCAAGAGGCAAGGAAAAAGACATTGATGATTCAAAAATGACCGCAGAGAACAGACTTTAAAATAACCAAGGCGAAAAAATCTATGCAGATTTTATGTGAAAGGTAATATTTCACTTCTAGATTTACATCATGTCACATTTATGGTTCCTAAAGGGTTCAATAGCAAATGGGAAATATCCACAGTGATTTCAAAATGCTCAGATTAATAGTTGTTAAAGTAGATGGGTTTATTAGGACAAAAGTTATAAAGTTATAAAACATGCAGACAGTAAAATGCAGAAATAATGATTAAAAAAAAAAAAAAGAAAAGCAATGTAAAATTCCCAAAACTCCTACTGCTGAGATGAAATTAAAGTCGACTTTGCAGTAGAATTTTCAGGAACTCCTGAGCACTTGGGAAGTGTATTCAGGAAAGCAGAGAGGCAGAAATTTGTTCCTGTGTAGGGAAACCATCTGCTCCTTCTCAGGCTGAAAACTAGGGCATCCTGTTTGAGAACAGCACCTGAGCTTCAAAAAACCCTCCACATCCTTCAGGGCAGGTGTGATATTTGATAACGCAACAATACAGGACAAAGCATTATTTTTTAACATTCTTGTGATAATGTCTGGACTTCTACCTTAAATCTCCTCCTAATCCAAAGTTCAGCCTGGCACAGCTCTCCTCGTCCTCAGGTTCATCCCCCACTGATTATTCAGGAAACATCTAGATTTTTCCTTCCTCTCAGTCATATAATTAAATACATTTTTTTTAATTCAACAACTGCACTGGCACTGAATTGCTATTTCCCACTCACACAAGGACAGCTTTTTAAAAGACAAAAAGGGATAAAACAGGACCACCCACAAGCATGGGCCAGTCAACCAGCCTACAATTTTCTGTCCTGCCTTCCCAAAAAGCCCAGCCCGGGAGGGAAGGTCACAGAGCCAGGCTGGTGTCAGTCACATAGCAAAGCCAGAGAGGACATAACCCATTAAAAACTCAAAGAGAATCAACATAAAATAAAAAAATAGGCAGAGGGTGGAGGAACAGCTCATATACACCTGGAAGCTACAAAAAATCACGTAAAACTTTAGATCCCCAAAGAGGTACTGAATGGCGGAAGGGCATGACTTGCCTGCTCATGGGTAATTTCTGACCAGCACAGCAAAGACAAAACTTGCCCTTTTTTCCTCTACCCCGCTGTATTTTTCTCCCTTTTTCATCTCTGTTCCTTCTGGAGGCGAGCTGAGCAGCACTCTCCACTCCATGGGCAGCCTACATTAAGTGCAGGGAAAAAACCAACCAATCTCCCAGCTAAAGGAATTACCTCCTCTCTGCCTCACTTTGCCACCACAGGAACTCCACAGAGAGCCAGGAAGCTTTCCTGAGGGAGCAAACACTCCGCCTTTAAACCCATTCTTATCAAACAAGGAGAGCCTGGCTCTGCTTATTTGTGTTAATTACCACAACTTCTGACAAAGGAAGATATCTTCTTTCGCGAAAGTGTTTGCTTTCATATTTGGAGAAGAAAATAAAGAGAAAAATGACAAGCACACATTAATCTGTCAAGCTAATTGCTCTGTACAGCATGGGGTGAACAGACAACCCTCAGACCTCCCACTGAAACTGCAGTTGCTGGCAAATAGTAACACATGCTCAAAGCAAATAGATTAAGATTAAAAACATTTGTATAGAATGCCACAAGAGATTAGAGCACTTGTACAGACGTTTTCCCCTCAGTGGCAAAACAAAAAGAATACCAGCCTATCAATACAGTTTTATCTACAGTCCCAAACAAAATGTTAGCTAGAAATTGTTAATTCTAAGGTTGGAAAATTTACTTCACCACATGAGAGCTTCTTAGTCCAGTGATACCCAGCAGGAGAAACATCTTCAGTCCTCCAGTTAAGGTGAGTTCTTTTATTCTAAGAGTCCTGGCTAATTATCTATCCATGCTTAGATGTGTAATCTTGTCATTTGACTCGCCTCTTCCTTATGACCAGACAGCATTTTGACCATGCACCTATTTTATACATTTTTCATGAACACATAAGGGATGGTTGTGTGTATTTATGTGCACACATGTTGGGGAGGGTCGCGGGAGACGTGCCTCATGCTATCATGATCAACAAGTCTCAATTTATTGGAATTGATACAGTTCTTTTATACAGTGTTTAATTAGCTCATACATATTGCAAAAGTATAGCTTCTAATTGGTTAGTTTTTACTAGCGTAAGCATCTTGCTTCATTTCCCTTAAAGTTAGCCTTGCGATTAGCAGTTCCCGTAATTGTTCATCTTTCTACATTCCATAGTATATCTTTCTGCATACCATAGTATTTTCAATATGCCCTTTGTTATACAACATCTGTGCTCAAGGGCACACTGTTCTTGCCTCTAGTCCTGTATCTCCTTTAGACATTAACCAGTTTCACTGTATCATGTCCCTTGCTGCGCAGCCAGTCCTCTGACAAACTCTCTACACACACATGTCTGTATATGATCATACTTACATACAGGAAGATGCAAAACTAAATTACAGGAACAGTTGTAATGAAGAGCTGAATGTAATGGCAAGATCTCAGGGTAAATCACAGGCCAAATGACCATCACTGAATATCATGAAAGCCTGTCCTTTATTCTCCTATATCAGCAAATAGAGGCGATGGACATTATCACAAGTTCCAAGAAATAATACATCTTACGTCTTCCAAGACCTTAGAAATACATTTGTTGGCATATCTAGACCGGAACGACTGAAAGCTCCGGGGTTAATAATGAGATAATTAAACCCGAGGAAAAAAAAGAAACAGATGTTCAGTAACACCAATATTTCCTGTTGCACTGGCACTACAAAGGAAATATTTCTCCCAGCTAGAAAATATTCCTTCGATACACATCTACAAACATCTCTTCTTAATGTGTTTTAGACTCAAAAAACCAAACCGGTTGGAAGGAAAAAACCATAATAAAATGACTTTATCTGGGTTGAAATACAATTCAACAATTCTCCTTGTGGGGGTGAGGGTTGGGGTTCAGGGGGGCATCAAAATCAGTCAACAGCAAATAGATTTATAGTTCATGCTTTAGAAGCTTGATACTTAAATCAAATACAATAGAAGTAAATGAAGCACAACAGGGAACTGTCACTCGTGACAGAGCCAGAACTGGTGCCCTGTGCTAATCTTGGAGTTTCTAGAAGAATCCAAGTGACAAGAAGATGACAGATTGTGCTCACTATCATTATTATTTAGATAACATTAAATACAGGATAGTTATTTTGAAACCAATAGATTTGTTGCTTTAGCACCACAGTATTTGCCAGCCCTTAACTCCAGCAAGTCAGAGCTATGGAGAAAATTATTTCTGAGCAGCCTGCACAAGCCAGGATTAGAAACAGATTTTTCTGGTTTTTGTATAATCTTCCTCACAAAAACTCTCCTTTAATATTTAGGGTGAAAACTCTTAAGTCCAGATAAATATCAAACATTAATCTCCATTTCAAGAAACATTATTCCTTTCAAGAAAATTTCCCAGAGTGAGGTATTCAGAGCAAAAGAGAATCTAATCTGAAATGTTAGTCTGGGTTTCTTTCTCATCTCCAGACCTCAGCCCACATTTACCAGTTCTAACAAGAGCACACCGGTTCCCACTGTGATTTGTCTTCAGAAATGAGGTGTCGCTGTTGTACCAGGGACGGAGTTAAATGACACAGCTCAATTCAGGAAGAAAATGGAATAATTTATTTAATTTACAGACGGGTTTTTACATCTTAGTTCGCTTGAATGGCATAAGGTTATTGGTCCTTGACCATCCACCTCTTAGCATGATTGGTTAAACACTACAACACCCATTTCAAAATATTTCTCTAGTCAGTATCACAACAAACTGCATAACAACTCGCACCTGCAAGATAAAGGGACTAGTTTACAAAAACCTCTGACTGTTTTCGGCCAGCATCTGTGTGAAAGCAAGGACTTTCACGTGGATGCTGGCAGAAAGCTGGAAAATCTCTCCACGACCCAGCTTTCAGCATCTACATGAGGCCCTATGATTCTTATTTTCCAGCTCCCTCCAGAATATATCTGGAGAAGTCAAAATCCCAGTTTTGTCATATCTGTCAAGCTGATGTTGCTTTGAGATGGCTGAGTTACTACGGTTAACTTAATCACAATATACTCGCTTCCAGTTTGTTCGTGGCCACAGATACACAGAACATTCGAGTCAAAATTAAAATTGAACAAAGCAGAGCAATATGCTGCATTATTTTATTTATTTCCCCAAACTAAGCATGCTGGTAATACAATTTAAATACAAAGTAAGCTCAATCAAGTGGCACCCAACAGAAGATTTCTGCACAGATAACTGATACTAGGAGAAAATCCTGTCATGCTCTGAAACACAACAATGATTTTCTTGCTGCCATAAAGAGCAGAATAGAAATTTCCTCACCCAGCAAGTCTGCACTAAGTGGCTTTGACATTACAGATAACAATTACTGTAATCCTTGTCAGAAGACACTGCTTGTCACCTCTGACACACAAACACCTTCCCAATAAAACACTGCACAAAGGATCCTGTTAGGCATGGAGCAGAAGCAGGTCATGATCAATCCTTGCAAAGCAGTCAAATAAGACAACAAATGAATGAAGCCACACTATTAGATGAGCCATGATTAATTATTTGCTTTCAAATTATGGGATTTCTTTTGTCCTAAATACTTCACTTCGTCTCTAATTTCTGAAAGGTTTATTTTCTGTGGCTACAGAAGCTAGTTTTCTTCATCAGGAACAGCATTTATACTGTCCTGGTCAGGTAAACCAGGTGTGACAGCGCTGGTCATGCCCAGCAGCTCTGATGCTGTGTCTGCAAATACATGATGTCTCTACACTGAAATGTTTGTGGGGTTTTTTTGCTTGGTTGTGTTTATTTTGGCAGGGGGGTGTTTTCTGGGTTTTTTTTTCTTTTTTTGAACTTGTCTGGCTCAAGGAGATTAGCACATCACAGGGAAAGCTGATCTGGCTTAATCACTGCCTCCTTTAAAACTAAATTATAAGTAAGCCTAAGGTCTTCTTCTAGACCCAGTCTTAAAAAAATGTATCTGCATCTAAAACTCAGGTCCTCACTGTTTCTTCTGAGCTCTTCCAATAATAAATATTTTTTTCATTCAGGATATACTGTCAGAGAACTGCTGCATCCAGAGGAACAACTTCTGTTCAAACCATTGGCACAGCAGGACTTCAGGCAATAAAAAACCCCACATTCGCACTTTGCCCATCTCTATGTCTTACTGCAGCAATTCAGTCTCTGTACGTTCTGTAGCAAGCATCAATCAGCCACATATATTTGTGTTTTGACCTCCCTGGCGTTACTAACACAGTGAATAAACAGATCCAGTAATACCAAAGCCATGCCTTACTCCATTTGCTGCAGACATTTCAAACACACTCTCTGAAAACTGGGCAAGTCGAGCCAGTCTCCTCTGTATCAAAAAGCTTTTGAATCCCTGATCCAGGAAGGGGTTATTCTCTGCAGGTCTGTATCTGCCACAGTGGGAAATCAATGCTCCCCACTGCAGGCTGAAACTTCTGGCAAAAACTCGTGTTGTGCCTCTGTGTAAAAAAGTCACACTTTAACTGTGCTTGCAAATCTATTTACAAATAGCTGCAAATTTCACTGCCAGATACCCAGGTTTAAATAAGGAAGGAAAAAAAGAACCCACCAAGAAAAAAGGACCCTCCAAAGCTGAACTAAAGCATATGATGATAATATGAAACAAACTGTGCATGAAAATCTGTTTGCTAAACAATATATTGGTATAGCAGTGCTGTAATGGGCTACGAAAATCTTTCTGCAGCGAGCTTTCCTAAGGAGCACTACAGAATTTATCAGCTGTTGAGAAGCAATGACTCAAAGCTGCTTTTTCAGCAAAGAGGCCCCCTGTACTAGCCATCCCTGCTCATGTTAAGCTCTCCTACCTGATGTACCTGGTTCAACAGTTGTCAAAAACCACTGGGGATTTGGAAACCTCTTTGTTTAGGAGGTGCCTGTGAGGCTGAATGGAGAGAGATCCTCCACAATCAAAGCTCAGTTTTTTGGAGCACCCTCATCTCTCTGAACAGGAGAAATGAGCTGCAGAGGATTTCACCATGGGGGTAGCCCAGCCTTTGAGAAGGTCAGAGAGGGGAGAGGGGAGAGGCTGCAGAAATGACATCATCAGGAGTTTTGAAGATTCAGAAATGGCCAAACTGGCCTGATGCAGCACAGGCAGCCCCATTTCAAGCAGGAGGCTGGAGCACAGCCCTCCATAAGTACATTCTAATCATCATTTTTATGATTAAAGGATGATTTGTTTTGTTACCAGATGAGCTAATGAAGGTGACAGAGGGCCATGGTTTTCCTCTGCTCTTCTCCAGTGCCCACATCAATATTTGCAAACCTCATGATAATGTCCCATGAGAGGCAGGATTAGAGTTGTTCCTATTTCTAACACCAAGAGCTTCTTGTAAAAGCTGGCAAGTTGGAGTCTACTGTATATAATAATGGATTAAGAAAAATCACTAATAAGTGTATAAATCCAAACTTTCAGAGCCCTTCAATATGTGCCTGAGAACTTGAGTCTTGTGACTGAAACCACCTAAACACCAGGTGAACCAAAGTGTCATGTTCTCAGAGAATGGGGACTACTTGGAAACATTTGACTTCTTGGAAAAGAAAAATATAATTGAAGTAAAAAACAAGAGAAGATTACTTCTAGCATGGCTTGCTAAAGGCTTCAGGGAGAAAAGAAAAAGAGGGGAAAAAAAGAAAAAAAGATTAACTTATTGTCAAAACCAGACCTTTGATTTGCTAGAGCAGATAAGGATCTAAGTATGGTGCAAATGACAGCAGGAGAAAAAGTTAACACATCTCTCAAAGTGAAACAGCCTTTCTTAAACAGAACCTTGTGATAATATGATTGTTTCTAATGACAGTGTTCTAATCAGCTTAATGAAGAGCTAATTTTAAGATCTTTGCAGAAAGAAATCCAAAGGACTTATTCAAATCATCAGTAAAAGGATTTAGTATCCTTTCCACCTCTGAGCTGATGCACAGGGAGGGGGATGTTGGCAAATTTCTATTGCCATGGAATGTAAAAACAAGAATAAAATCCTCCTGGAGTCTGTGCCTGTCACTGTAAGAGGAGGAAATCAGGGACTATAGACAAAAGCAGGAAGAACAACCTTATTTGCAGACCAATATAACCAAGCACAAATAGATCTCGACATCACCCACTCACCCTCCAAAGACATAGTGCTGTCCTCTAACAGGAATCCAGTCATTACTGGAATTATGCCTACAGTTAATCCAGCACCAGAGGTGTAGCAAAAACTGTGAATAATTAAGAAAATATATGGACGCACATTCATACACTTGAATAATGGGGAATCTTCTACTCACTGATAACCCTTGAATGAAAGTTGAGTGAAAATAAAACATTAATGCATGGAGAAAAAGAATTTAAACATAAAATATTCTCATTTTATGTTATTGGAAATCCATGCCATCAGTGGATAGACTTCTGTTCACTGAGGGGAGCAGACTTGTTGGAATTGCTGACATGATTTATCTTCTGTGTGTTGCTCTGATATTTTAGCCTCACCTGCAATGCTGAACTTTCTCTTGTAACATTTATAATTATGGTGCAACATCTCACTAATGGGACATTTTAAAGGCATGAACATTGTTGCCTTGTTCCAGCACCGTGAGGGTTCCATGGCTCTTTGCTTAAAAGAACAGTGACATTCTTAAAGAGCTCTCTCTATGAGTGACATTTTCAAACAGGTGAAGCTGTTCATATCCACCCATGCAATTAAATGATTTGCTGTTTCACAGAGCTCAAAACATTTTCCTGCTGGAAATAGCACTGGAGACTGAGGAGCATCAAACAATAAAACTGGAACCTATTGTGTTGCCTTCCATTAGTGGCCCTGTCCTTTGAGCCATTAAATATGACAAAACAAACACTGGCACTGCCAAACCCCAGACAAATAAGAGAGAAAGCATCAGAGGACAGATAGGAAAAACATAATTTTTCTTTGTTTTTTTCTAAGATATTCACTGACTATTTATACACATGAGCACACACACATCAAACCCAGCACAGACTGGGAGAGAAACTCAGCTGGCTCATGGAACTGAGGCTTAAAATGCTGCTTACACCACACTTCTCACACTGAGGAGCAGAATTCCCTCTGCTCACAGAGGAGCAGCAGGAGAAGTCCAGCCCCTTGGTTAACAACATTCCTGGGAATCACCAACATCCCACACTGCGAGCACTGTTAATACTTATTAATGTCAGCCAGCTCAACAGCACCATATAGGTATTTTTCCGTAGCTAATGCTGCTGTTGACTTTGTTATAAAATACTAAATAAGAATCACTGAATGAGACAAAGTCTGGGAATATCTATCCTCCATCGACTGTACTTTTCTTCCAAAACCTTCCTGAGGTGCTTCTTCAACTAGAAACTCCTCGTGGGCAGAGAGTAGATCAGACTAAATTCAAATACTGATTTATTTTATCATTTTGTAAAAAAATCATGTTAAATTGGTAACTGGATCTTCCTGGCATCCTAAAACATTCCTAAAAAACTTAAGAGAGTCCCAGGACACCCAATACTTTGAGTCTATTTCTAAAGGAATCATTTGCAAATTTGAAATTTTATGGCTATATAGCCCTTGGACAAAAATCTGAGCACATCTCAGCTTGTCTACATAGCCACAGCCAGCTGCAGATAGATCTTGCTTCTTGAAAAACACTTTATTAACTCCCTGTGAAAGCATTACCAGTGCATTATTATCGCAGACAATTGGTATCAATTAAAAAAATAAAAGATAGTGAGATGAGTCAAAGCTGCCTCAACTGCTCATTCCACGGGCTGTGGGATGAATTTTGAGGTAATGGTAATTTTGCCTTTCCTTTAGTGCAGCCAGAACTTGCCTCTTACTATTTTAATGAGTGAATTCAGCAGCTGCACAACAATGTTCACCTACAGACACCCACACAGACACATAAGCACAGCCTGCAAGTGTCAGAATAAAGAATAAATTTATATTTCAATGTTAGTTCAGTATTAGGAAAAAACCCCATAATAATAAGTCAAGCAGGTGGTAGCAGTGGGAATGTGCTTCAGCAAACTGATATTTTGAAGTTGAAAACCCCCCTTACATCTGTAAACTGATAATTTACTGTGCAATGATCTACTTTTATGGATGTCATCATCATATGGAAACAACCCCACTATTGAGCTTTGTGATGGGATACCCTCCCTTATGGCCAAAGGTGAAAAAGCAGCGAGAGCTGCTGTTCTGCTAGAGTTCTTTATTTTGTAGTTTCATAGTTTTCTGAAGGCTGAGTTCGAAGGGGTTACAAGCAGCAACAGCAGCAGCAGCAGCAGGCTAACAGCAAGTTGTAAACAGTTTCTTCTTCTTGATGTTGTAGATGTTGTAGATGTTGTTGCTCAAACTTACTGAAGTGTCCATTATATTTATTAATTAACCAATAGAATTAACACATGATTCTAGTTTTTCTTTTCTTAGCCTATCCTGGTCCAATTCTAACAGTCGTAAATCTTACACAAGTCTTACAGAGGTATTACACAGATTTGGGTATATTGCTTCTACCAGTTCTTATTGTTTATGTGAACACTCTATTTAAAAAATGTGAACAGTGTAGTTCCACCTATGTTTTGTCTAAAGTAGAAAAATTCTGTGAAAAGGTAACACTGCTGCAGTAAAAACTGTGTCTAAGGTCTCTTTGCTGCAGCTTTTCAATGCTCAAGGCACCTAGCATATATTTCTACTAAAAGCTAAAAATCTGTATTTCTATTTCACTTCGGTGTGACTTCATGTATCTCAGTTTATCCAAAGGTTTTAATTCAATCCCTGTGCTTTGGCTTTCCTCTGGGCCTGGGTCCAGAGGAGTTCTCACTCCAACACCCCACCCTCTTTTTTACATGACCATTCATTTTTAATTGCATGGGCCACAGACACATTTATTCATTTCCATCACAGATGTAGGTGTGTATCAGCATGTGCAACAGCCACTGCAAATATATCGTGCACCTGCAGTGCACATTAGGAAAGCTATCCAACAAGCAAGCCTGAAATCAATATTTGCAGTTTTGCAGCAAATAAAAATCAGGCTGACTCAGTAAAAGGTGCTCTGATGCTGATTCCCTGCACTTATTGCCAGAGCAACTGTTCCTGTTCAGGAAAACTGAAAGCATTCTCTCCTATAAAATATGTGTGAGAAAGAGGGAATAAATATATGCAAGCAGCAGGTTGATATAAATGAGGAAAGCACATGAGAGCTTTCCTCTGGGCCTGGGTCCAAGTTCTGGATGCAGGCAGGGAATGGTTGCCTGCATTTCAGAGCCCCCCTGGCCCTGGATGGGCTCAGGCTTAGAATGAACCTGAACTTGGAACCTGTGCTGAGACTTCCAGACTTTCCTGTTTATATCCAAGTGCTGGCATGGCTCTAACCTGGAGCCAACAGCCCCTGAGGATGGGGAGGAGAACTGAGTGGAGGCTTTGTGCCTCTAATGAGGACAGAGACAGTGCAAAGGGCTCCAGTGCTGTCCCAAAGGGAAAGATTTATCTTCCTGACAGATAGCAAAAGAGAGTAATGGGTTTTTTTCTCTCCAGCAGCTTTCTTCACTGTCTTGTTTTGACTCAGCATGAACTCCATTCTTCCAATTTGTTTTTCTTTTCTTGGTTCTATTTGGTCCACCCTTGCCTCCTACAGATTCTGGGTTTCTTTGGGTTTGGGTTTGATTGGAGGTTTTTTGGGTGGGATGTGAGTTTTCAAATTTGAGCTCCTAATAAGTTTGGGCTTGGTTATAAACAGAAGTTAAGGAAACAAAATAACTGACCGTCCAATGGTCAGATTTCTGTTGGTGAGGAGTCTGAGCGCCACTGAAATTACTATTTTATACTGCAGGACAATATAGTTTCTAAACCATCTAGTTACTTTAAATTTGTCAGTATCATAAAATGTCACAGAAGTCCCTTGTGCTTTAATTTTCCTTGACAGGGTTTCAAAATGGTAGTTTCGTGGAATATTTGAACTTTAATTGCTCTGATTCCACTTCTGACTATGCACAGAATCACAGCAGCCCAACATAGGCACATGAGGATTTTTCTTTTTTCAGAGGCTCGACAGTACAAGACATGCAAATGAGTTTTCAAAACGACAGAAACATACTTTATCTTAAATTCCTGGTAGCCTTCCTTCCCAGAAAAATATCAGCATTTTGAAGTGTTTTGAAAATGTTTTGTTAGTGATATTTCAGTTGGAGACATCCAGCATTTCATTCAACCTCAGCACAGACAGTTCCTTGCTGGCATTCCCAGCACAAGTCCACCCCACAAGAGAGAAGGGTTTGTTCTCCACAGGACAAATCAAATTGGCACAGGACTGCAAAGCTTCTACTATGCCCCCTGTATGTCCTAGGCAATAATTACTTGGAAATACTTTCAGGTATCAGGATTTTCAGGTCTCTGAATATGCTCAAACCATACCAAACCATATGCAGCTGCAGATTCAAGTCATACACCTGGGTGTTCCCAGACACACCAAAGGGCACAAGCCCAGCACACACAGAGCTGAATTCCTCTGTCCATGAAAGAAATTAGAGAAATACTTTGCGAATGAGCCTGTGTCCATATAGAAAGCCTGAAATAAGTACTATTCTCCAAAAAAATTTTCTTTATATGTAAAGGGAAGATTTTTGGAAATAACATATCCTTAAAGTCTCCTTACTAACACAGGTCTCAACTTTATTTTGGCACATTTCTTTACTTCCAGTAACTTCCTTTAGACAGGCATCATCCACATGCAACAGAACATATCAGCTTCTTTAGGAAAAACAAGTAGAATGGCTTCTAAAAACTTTTAAACCTTTTAATTACAAATACATGGGCTTTTGGAGCGTAAGTCCAAACATCAGTTCACTGAGTCCCTCCCTGCTCTTCAATGGTGTGTATACTGATGATTCTGCTATATTCCATGAAAGATAAAATGCAGAGAAATCCAATATGCTGCTTCTCCTTTAGGAATTCATTTGCTGATAAATAGTTATTCTTTCAAGAATTATAACCATATAGGGAGACATCAAAAGAATTTGTCTAACTCCTTTCTTTTGCACAGTGCATATCTGCAGCGGTTGCACTGTGCAAGCTGTTAAAGAAAATAAAATATAAATCCCCAAATTCAGGGCAAGCATTGTATGGGATATATGCTGCGAGACCCAGGCTCTAAGGTGAAGTCACTGTCTTTGAAGGACTATAAAATTGCTTTTAAATGTCCTACACTTCTAACAAAAAAATGTATTATTCAAATATACACAATGAACTCCAATGCGAATGAGCTGTGCATGTATACAGCTTAGCCCTGCTAATTCCTGTAAATGAGGCTCATTGCCTTGTCTTCCCCATTTCATATTGGGTTTGGAAACAAATAGTTTTGAGTCTCATAAAAAACCGAAGTGTTCTTGAACACCTTTCTTGACTCATTCCCCTACATTTCTATTAGCAGTGAAGAATATGATAGAGCACAGAAAAAGAGAAAGGAACAACATTTCAGGACAAAGAATTGGCAAACAACTTTTCCTCAAAATGTTGATTCATAAAATACTGAACAGTCCCTTTTTCAATGCAGTAAGACATGGAAGGATATGTCATATTGTATTCATACAAAAATACAACAGAATACATTCATCCTGATTTTATTCTCCAGTTAACTTATGAACAATGTGTTTATTTATCTTATTTAAACACCAGGGGTTTTTTTTGCTCTGAAACCCTTCACTCATCAGTAGATGTGAACTCTCATGATATAAATAATCTGTTAATCTATTCCCTACTGAAGCCAAGATCTAATTCCTTAATAATTTATGGCACGTGCCAAGTAACACTGAAATACATTATTATTATAAAGCCCAGACCTTGAAGCTTGCCAAGTAATGATGAGTATGGGGAAAATATGTCAGCATGTTTCTGGTGTGAAATTTATAGACTACTGAAGTTTTTGATTTCAAATTGGTAACTGTACGATAAGAGGTATTGCCTTTTGAAAGGTATCTGTTTCACCACTGATAACATAATATGGACTTCAATAAACATGTTTCTAAAAACCTATAATATGTGGAATAGATTACATTCATTGAAATATAACAAGATCATGACTTGGAAAGGACACAAATCTCAGGGGGCCTATGGAGAAAATTAATTACTTAAAATGATTGGTGTTATGGAGAATAAAATCACCAATTACTGCAGTAAAAATAAAGAGACACATCAGATCTGTCGTCCCCTGCACAAGCAGAACACCAAATGCACAGTGGCATTTGGTGCCCCAGTGTTCAGAGGCAAACACCCAGGGATATGGTCATGCAAGACCCTGCAGGGATGGTGATGTTGGGAAGTTCCATGGTGTTTGTTCCTGCCTGCCATCTGTCCTGCCTTGTGTTTGGGGAGCAGTTAAACCTGTGCATTAGCCAGAGAGATCGAACTGGCTGCAAGGAGACATTTAGCTCATTTCTGACTGTAAGATGAATTACCCTTTATTTCCCAGGTTAGTTCATACACTCTAAACTCCTAAGATTATACTTACTAAAACTATGATGAAAGTCTTCAGGCTAAGAGCCAAAAATCTGATAATTGAACCAAAAAAGGGAGAAGCCTTGCAGCAATGATAAAATGTGAGAATGGCAAAACATGAGGGAACACGTGGTGTTAATGCTCTGGGCAGGAACATCCACACCACAGCCAGGGCAGAGAGACAGACCTGGCAGCACTGGAACAGCACTAGAGCTACATCCAGTTCTGCTGAGAGCTGGAATCAGTCACAGAAGGGTTTGGGCTGGAAGGGATCTTAAAGCTCATGCAGTTCCAACCACCTGTCCTGGGACACCTTCTACTGGTTCCCCCAAGGCCCATCCAACCTGGCCTTGAACACTTCCAGGGATGGGGCAGCCATAGCTTCTCTGGGTAACCTGTGCCAGGGCCTCCCCACCCTCACAGGGAGTAATTCCTTCCTAATATCCCATCTAAACCTGCCCTCTTTCAGTTTGAAGCCATTCCCCCTTGTCCCATCCACCTATTTCACTGAAATCCAATATGAGCTAAGCACAGGAAAGCTGGTAGGGAGAATCCTCTCACTGTGGAATACCTTCTATGCAATACAAACCACACAAGCACCTACAGGAGATTTCTAAAAGTCCACATGCCACATCACTCAGCTCTGCAGGATGGCAGATTACAGGTGACTGACTGTCCAGGTGGGCAGAGCAGACACTCCAGCCAGTAAAACAGGGCATTATCCTGGCTGCAGCCCCAGGTCCAAGTGCAGTCCCAGCACATCAGCACCATTTAACCCATGTCCCTTCACAGCACAACCACCACCTTCTGCTACTTCTGCTAATTTCTCTTCAAGCTTTCCCACTGTTGTTTCCCAAAGCCTGCTGGGTGATAACACCAATACAAATCCACCTGCCTTAATATAGTATGGATTTTCAAGTGAAAACAAGGTGCAAATGACATTACATAGCTCACAATGATCTGGGACCCTCTCCATGGCCAGTGACAGTTCATGGGCAACAAGCACCCCTGTGACAACCCCGAGCCCTGAGGCTTAGCAGTTCCCCACCCAGCCCAGCTGCCCATTGCCTGTCTACACTCACCAAAAACCTGATTCCTTTCCTTGTCTCCCTCTCTTGGGGATTCTATGGCATTGTGGCTCATTTCACCCTCATAACTCAGTCCAAGGTGATGCTGAATATGACAAAAAGGCAACTCCTTGTGACCCCACTTGTGTTTGTCACCTCTTTCCCTATCATGTCCATGTTCTGGTGGCTGCCCTGAGAACCCCAAATTCATCCTGTTTGTGTTCTCTTATTCTTCTCACACACAACCAAAGCCCCCAGTGACTCCTGTATCAGCTCTGAGCTGCCCACAGTTTGATTTTCTTTTTTTTTCTTTTTTTTTCATTTTTATGTCAAACAAAATGTCAGCAGGTAACTGTCCTTGCTTCCCTGATGCCATTCTGAAATGTAGCAATGCTAAATATAGCTTGATTTAAATTCAGTCCTTTTAGCTGGTATTTCATTATCTTGACTTTTTTTAACAGACCTTTTGTAATGAGACAAATGGGCTAGCAGCAATATGCCAAAGAATATATTATATTGAAGGGTACCTTAAAATCCTACCTCCAATTGCTACAAATTACTGACTAAAGAATATACACTGGGTGCAGTAAAAATAGATTTCACACACACCATCACCTGTTCAGCTGTACTATCTTCTGATAATGCCATTTCAGAAGTAAAGGTAATATTTAGATAAGCTCCCCAGCAATGACATAAAAATGATGATTAAGTATGTATCTCATAATTCCTTTCGATTCCATAAGAAAACTTCATGTCTTTCCCTTTATTTGCAGAGGCAGCTTTCTCACCAGAGCACCAAGGCTCTAATCCGGACACCCTGCTGGGCAAGTGGAGCTGGGACAGGTTATTTTTGACACACAGATTTACATTTTTTATTGGGATCTCAGCAGCATTATCTCTTTCCAAAGCTGCTTGAAGCATCTTTCGCCTTAATTACACATCTGTCTGCTTCCATTGGCTCCTAGAATCCTATTTAAAAACCTTGTCTGAACATTTTGTGTTTCCATGGGCTGAAAAGCTCCTTTTTAGAAAACAGGTTCATGGCTAATTTCATTAGAGCTGGTCATTTCAGATTGGGAAGCAATAGATTTAGTTTTGGTTTTGCCTCTCAAAATAATGCTCTGAGGTTTTGCTGTTTGGGTTTTTTCTAAAGATAAATTATCAGATAATGCATTACCTAAAGTAGAAGTTATTGTTACTGAAAGCACTACTACCCAGAGCTTTAATTCTCAATAACGATTGCTTATTTTAAGTCAGAAAGCAGGGAAAAGTAATTGCTGTCTGTGATGGTTTCCAGGGGTTTTTTCTGTTTAGATGCAACTGAAATTGCAATATTGTTGCTGAATGTATATCAGTGTTACACTTAAGCATAAAGGATCAAGGATTTTTGGATTGGAGAGCACTTCAAATTCAGTTTCTCAAGATACAAGTTTTTATGCTCCACTTTAGGGCAAATGAATTAAACTGAAGCTTCAGTGTGCCGGTACTGTACATGTAGGCACCATAAAACAGGCAAGGCAAAAATTGTTCTGTTGTAAACCCATGGAACGAGCATGTAAATAGTCTCAATTGTTCCTGAATGTGCTAAATCCAAGTTCATGTGACCAAGCAGGTTTGTTCCACTCTATAAACACCTTGTACCGCAGCACAGTCCCAGCAGAAAGGATGTCTGAGTTTTGAGTTGTCATTTCTGAGTCTTGAGGTGATGTGATTTGATTTGATTATTATGAACACTCTGAGGTGTGTGTTGTACATAAATGTCATCCTATTGCAGTATCAGCACCTGAGGAAGCTGTAGGTGCACTGGTACTGACAGAAGAAATGAGCCAGGGCAGTCCCTGACATAAAATTGGTCAATTTTGAGCACTGTGGTGTCACAAGAGCTGTGTCCTTATTTCCTGGATCCATGTCTCACCCAGCACTGAACCACGTAAACACAGACCTTCACAGGGCTCCCAGAACTCATCCTGGCTCTTATTGCTACCACAAAACCAGGCCAGCTCTACTCTTTTCTCTAATATTCATCCAACCTCTTTTTAAAAAGTCCAGAGTAAGGAACATAACAGGCTTTCTGCATTATTTTTGCAAGTCCTCATGTATCCACAGAAATGGAGTTCCCTCAGAGTATCTCAGCTAAATCTCCCACTGCTATTACCTGAATAGTGATTCTAATGGCATTTTGGATCAAAGGAATGTGCTTCTTGCCCTGGTGTGAAGAACACTAAGATGACATTTGTCACTTTGCTTCCCAGTGACTGCCAACATTTTATGATAAGTAGGGCAGTAAATGAAAATAACACTCCTGTGGAATCACAAGGAGTCTCATAAATCTTCTGTCCATGAATCAAAGAAGCCACTCACCACAGCTAAGAGCAGCTTTTCTGTGCAGACAAATATTTGTTTTCCTAGAGGACGAAAATAAAGGCACATTTAAAATAGATGAATTTCCATCAGATTAAATTCAGAGGCGGAAGAAATAATTCAGGTAAATTAATAAATTACCTAAGTTTCTCAAATGAGCTTTGAGATTTAGATGTGGCTGAATATAGCTTTTCTGGATGCAATTAGAGGAACATGTGGAGATTCAACTAGATCATTTGAAAAGCCTTTGCAATTTCAGTGGTTTATTTAGCTGAAGAATGGACAAGTTGTTATTTTTCCTGTAAATACAGATATAACTTCCAGTCTTTCAGAATCCTATTCTGTTTGCACAGAATAATGACACCACCAAAGAAAAAAACAGCAAATGCTGGCTAGGATAAGATATTGAAAAGCTAAATAAATGCAGTTAAACATGGCAAATGCATTTAAAAATAAAACTCATTGCCAGCAGTACTCCATTGAATTTCATTACTGAGGAGGATTTTGCATAGATATCTCCTTTCTTAGCTGTGTATTTCCCCTTGAGCTGTTTATGCCCTTAAAATATAATTAGACAGACTGTAAATGCAGTACTGGAATCCAGAATCAGAGTAATTCAACGAGGGTTTAGAAAGGTTTGAAACTGATAAACTATTCATTACTTTTATTTTAGAGACTATTTAAATCTCACAATTCAAGCAAATGATGTTTTAGTCTAAGGGCAAATCTCAATTGGCCTGAAAAGATCTGCTCTCCTGGGTCTAAATCAAAGACAAAACCAAATCACAAAGCAAGGTCTTTTTCCAGTCTGAGGATGAGCCAGATCCCTAAACCAGGAACAACAAACCATGAAAAATTTGCCAGCCTCTTGTGAACAGAAACTGTGCTCTGACACAGAGATAGGAAACAGGAAAGAGAAAAGGGCTATGTTTGATTTTGGAGCTGGTTCAGCCACTTGACACAAGTGTACATGACCATTGTCCTAAAGGAAAAATTCTTATTAGTACAGGGTTGGGGTTTTTTTGGTGAAGTTTGAGTACAGCAGGAATGGGAAAAGCAACAGACTTCAGAAATCCTAATTTCCCTAAATAAAACCTATCCTGCCAGCTCCCATGACTGACATGTCTATTAGCTCAAAAGTGGCAGTCCCAGCAAGATGCAATTTGTGAACATCTGGACTTCTTTGCAGTCATTTCTATTGTCACATTCAGCTATTCAAAAATGTCTCCTGTGGTTTCTGAATGACCACAGATAACCTGTGTTAGAAGACAGAAAAGCCCAGCAACTGAAGGAAGGCCAAAGCAGTTTCAAATATTTGCATACAATAAAATAATCTCAAACTTCATGAGTTCACTGTGGGCAACTCAGCACTCCAGTCCTTGGGGCTCTACACCTGAACCAGTCTTTCTCTTTCTCAACTGCAAGATAAAGCCATTAAAAAAAAATATATATATGTAAAAAAATCAGAAAGGAAGGAAAAGGGTAGCACTAAACAAATTAAAGTTTTGTAGATGATGTTCCTGCCTGACAAGAGCTACAAAGAAAAGGAAATACACATTCTCTGCTGCCTGCACATGTTGTGATTTTGGAAAATTATTTTCTGGTATGTAACTCCAGCTCTTTGATTAAATCCTATCTTAAGCATATGTTACCATTAACGCCCTAGTTTTCCAGATTCTAAGCACGTACATAAGCACAGTAAATCACAGGATTATTTATATTTGAGTACGAGCACAGCATGTGAAGTTAGGCCTTTTTAAGATCAAGGTTTACAAAGATGAAAACAGACTCAGGGGTATGTGTGGTTTCATTCAGAGTTTCTGCATTGGATCAAATCACTCCAAGGTATGACTTCTTTTACACAAGGACTCTCCCATGCTAGGGAAAGCCCTTTAAAAATAAGCTGATATCTGTTTATTTAAATCCAGCAGTTCAAATATCATGTGGAACAATAACCATCAGCTGTTGTATTACAGTTATATTGACATAAGATAAAACAATCTTTTATCCAAACAGTCTTAAAAAAAAAAGAGGAGAAGACATCTTTCCTAAAGGAAATGGGTTAAAGTCCAAAAAAAAGATCTCAGTTCTTTGTGGTTATTAAAGATCCTAGGACACATTTTTCTAGAACAGGAATTTCACCCAGCTACTCTTCATTAACTGTAAATATTACTTATGGACACAGAGGGGTCTTGAGTAAGCCCATCTTTATTTCCCTAAGGGACCAACACACAGTGGTGTCATTCAGAGCTGCCTGCAGGTTCTGGAAAACACAAATGAGGGGATCATATCCACTTACAAGAGATACTGCAGCACTGCTCTAATTATTTAGGCAGTGCTCTCAGAATTCTTGAAATTACCATATTGTACAAACTATTAAATAACATTTTAATCAGCAACCACTAAACATTTCATAATAAACCCAAATACTTGAACCGGTCTAATTTCTTGTCCCTATTCTCCAGGAGAAAATACCATGGCCTAGCAGAATGTAAAAAAAGTATAGACTAGAATTTCATATGGGCACGTGCTCTGAAATGTTCTTTTAAGACATACTTAAAACACACAATTCTTACAATTACAAGAAAAGCAGTGTAGTTCATCCTGCTAGAAATCAATTTGCTAAAGAAGGCAATTCTGTCAAGAATTATAACAGCATAAGGAGATATCAAAGGGAATCATTTATTTCTTTTTCTACAGAGAAGGATTTCAGCTTTAAGCTTTGCTTTGGGATGTGTCTTCCAGTGCTACAGTGCCTTTGCAGCAGATAGAACCAGGACATCTTATAAACACATATAATCCCTCATTTTGCAGCACACTGACAGTTAGTGATGTGCAACCATTGTGGAGCAGCTCAGCAGCTGCTCAGCATCAGAAATTTGAATTAGACATTAAAGGCAACCTAATCTGCTTCATGATTAAACAAACTTTAAACATGTGGACATCTTGGGCCTGCCTGAACTCGAGCTACTTCTCAATGGGAGAGAGTTATCCAGAGTCAGAAAAATCCTTCTTGAAAATGCAGGCATGAGAGAAGTTAGAGCTAAAGTTTCTACTAAATACTAATACTGCTACTAATAGACATTTGTGGCTGCCACTCAGGCTGACGACATCGCCTCGGTGGATTTCCCCGCCATGACAGTGATCCTGAGGGTGGATCCATGGGCGGGATGGAGAGCTAAACCACCTCCCCCTGGGCGGCCCCTAAGACCTGGTCACCGCCCCAGTTCTAGTAGGTTCTTTGAGTTCTGGTTCCTGATTGGTCCCTCAGGTGTCACTCTCACCCTTGTCTCGGCTGTATTGGTTGTATCCCTTTTGTTCCTCCCTAGTGCCGGTTCCCTATTGGATGTTACCCTGGGCCCTCCCATGTTTAAAAGTCTGTACCCTCAACCTTCTTTGCCTTTTCTGCTTCAGCTCCTTTCACAGCCTTTTGGTCAATAAAGGTCTGTGGAAAACCTGAGCAGGAGGTCCCTCCGCTTCTTTGCCTTTGGCGACGCGTCTTTGCCTTAGCATTGAAAAGCTCTGGTGTGTTTACTGCAGCGAGGAGCCAGCACTTGGCGTCCGTCCGCCCTACCACGAGGTCGCACCTGGACCGCTGCGGAAAGGACGCTGCGTCCCCTCTGCCCGAGGGCACGCCACCACCACCGAGCAGCGTCAGACATTTATGCAACAAATTCTTTGGGACTTCACGGTGTATGAGCACATCCAACATAACAAGGTGCATCAGAATGTAATCCTTGTCTAACAGTGGTTTTACTGAGAATTATAGCAATTAAATCTCTTCAGCACAATAGAAGATACTTAATGTCAGCTTGTTGGACAGTTTTAAGACGTTACCAAAGCTACTCTAAAGAGCAAGTGACAGATACTGATTGCTGAATGTGCATCCTGCACAAAATGCTGAAACCTCTCTGAGGAGGGGGAAGTCTTTGGAGATGTGATACCACAGGAACTGGGGCATTTCTGGTGCTGTCAGAATAAAGTATAAAGGGGAGGAGGGGGATGAGGGAACCTTTGAAAAGGTTTTGATTACAAATGTCAAACTCATTGACACGTTAAATTATCAAAAGAAGCCCATTTTCCAATATTTTCCAGTACTTTCTCATTATTTGAGAGATGTAAATTTTTTTTAAACAGTGGAAGTTGACATCAAAATATTTTTAAATGAACAGTGGGTTGCAGCACCCATCTCCCCAGAGATTATGGACGTTGGGCAGATATAACTGACATATCATATACTTACCATTCAGATATAGAAGCAAGACACACAGAAGCTGCAAAGCCCTATTTGCCCACTGATAGAATCTATGATCTTTTTATTGAACATTTTTATTCTTGGGAGTATTTCCTCTCCCTTAGGAGAGAGTCCAATATCAACTACACTACACCACATAAATCACCATTAAAATTAAGGACGGAGTTTCCACCCTGTTGTAGTCCCCGAGCCACCAGCTGGGATGGCTGGGGGACCAGGGGGCTCAGCAGCTCGGTGGTGGGTGAATTCAGAGATCTAACTCCCCCCACAAGTCAGATAGCCAAATCCCCTCACCTGGTCTTGTGACGTGTGTGAGGAGGGTCCCCCTGGTTGGTCAGCAGCCAGACAGTCACTCTAACCTTGGGTCACACCACATTGGCCCTCAGCTGTTGTCCCTCCCCTGTCTGTGTCCCTCGATAAAGAAGCTGGCGGGCAAGGCCGGGCCTCTTGCTACTTGGCCTGCCTGCGTGCCGGTCAGAATAAAACATCGGATCCCTCGCAAGAGCCATCTCTGGACTCTTTACTTCTGATACCGCCAGAGCTAACAGCTCTGTGTGGGCTTGGCCGTGTGCCTCCATCACACGGGTGAGAGAGAAGCTGTATGCGAGGTGCAGAGCGCCACCAGGAGTTCCTGAGCCAGGAATTCTTAGGGAAAAGTAACAGCTTCCTCCATCAGCTGAGCACCACAGCGGCACCACGCATCCCCACGTGTATTGTTTTCCATCAAAACTGCACTTGCACTGCAGAGAAATAGGACTCATCCTGTGTCTGAAGAGCATGAGTGGGTCTCAGGAGACTTGGGATTTAGCACTGTGTCACAGACTGTACAGAACATTATGGGGAAAATCATTTAAAATTTCTGTTCCCTCACAAACGGTATAAATATCATTTGTGTATGGCCCTAATCCTGCAGATAAAGTAAGGAAGACAAACAAAATACTTTCGCATCATGTTCAATTCCCACTTGCAGTGCTTCTTTTCTATCTTAGCTATCTGAAGCTTGCAGAGGGTTTTCAGATTTTAGCTCTGGGGACTGGCATCTGCAGAGTTAATTTTAAAGCTTAAAAAAGTAAAATCACCTCCAGGCAAGCCCCTTATGAACAGTAAGCAGTGCCATTCGTTTCTAATCACTGCTTCTCTAAACCCACAGGAAATAACCATGAGAAATAGGGGGCCTATGAATCATTTATGGTGTTTCCTTTGAATGAAAAATTGCTTTCCTTACCTATGTGATCAGGGCATCCATTCCAGTTTTTCAATGCCTTTCAGACAGCAGCAGGTCAAAAGAGAGGCAGTTTCCTACCCCTGCCCTCACAGGGGCAGATGCTGGGATGGGTTTTACCCCAAGTTCAGCTGTTACCCTGCTGTTGTTTGCCACCCTGGCCACTTTTGAGGCAGAGACGTCCCACCCATCAGCCTGAGGAAGCATCACCTCAGGACAGAGAGTTCAGGGTACAGTGCTACAGAATGAGGCAGCTTCTTGGACAATAATGAATGAAAAATTGTGCAGAAAGTTATAAAGTAATTTTTAGATGATTCTGGAAACATCGTGTTCACATTAATTTAATTTCCATTCAATTCGGTGCTACGAGTGTCTGCATCTGTTAACTGATAACTGGTTTTCCAATTACGGTGTTCATGGCAATAATCACTTTAAAACTAACACAGTCATCCTCCTGTTCCTGCAAATGGAGAGCATGGAAACCACTCTGAGGGGGATGGGAAGCTGTGGTGGGGGCAGAGAGAAGACATGGGACATTCCTGCTCCCCTCCTCTCCTTGACACAGAGCCCACCCTGCTCTGTAGGAGATCTGCAAGATCCCAGGCCCCCTCAAAAGTAGAAAAGGAGTGTTGGGAGGGTAAGAAAAACTTGCTGCCCCACCAAACCTCCCTATGATTGCTGGCTGTCGTAATAACACAAAAATCAACCACCCTTTTTCCTGACACACCCTGTGGGTATAGAAAGGTAAAATACCCAACTGGAGGAAGCTACAACCCCTCACTGAAGATTTTGCTCTTGTAAAACCTGCAGTGAAGTTTCAATAGTGTGTCGCTCTTAACCCTTTTGCTGCAGAATCATGCTGGAGAATAAGAAAAATGATGCACGAGTCTTCTCAATTCTGGGAGCAATGCCCCATGGTTAGACCAATGTAATGTTAATAGAGAAATCTGGGCATATCCAGAAATATTGACACATCCCAGCACTGGATTTCTTTAATGCCACTGGTTCCTTTAGTCCAGCTCTGTAATCTAAACTGTGGAGTTGAAAATTTCCAGACTCATATTGTCTGGTCTCAAAACTCTTGCACAATTTTGATACGTCGATAATCATCTTAGATTAACTTATACCCATGGCTCTCAATATCTATCCTTCCTTTTCTTTTCTTTTTTTTTTTTCTGTCTTTATAATTTATCAGCTAACTCCCATCCATGGTAGAACCATCAGGGTATTCCATGCAGAACCACAGTAACTGAAACATGCTGATGGTGTTTCACCCTTTCTATTTTGCCTTGAAATAGATAGACTGGATAGACCATACATATTACTTTTGTTGCAGATAATTATTGAAACACACAGAACTGAGTCCTCACAGAACTTAAATCTGATGCTAAAGTACCCAGTTAACTGTGGGCACTCTGCATCTGCTGCAGTTGAGCTTTGCAGGTGGTAGGGACTGCTCTGCTCCCTCTCCCTTTGGTACCTCCACCAGACTGAATGGAAAGACACAAGGAGCTCTGAATCCAGCATTTATTCAAAGCTGTCAGATCTTGTGCACTGAGTCAAGTCCGTCTTCTATTTCCAGGCTTTATTCATCCCAGGTTTGTGATATTTTTGGGTTCCTTGTCTGAAATCCCTAGTTTTTAGCCACAGAAACTTCCTTGAGCCAAGCAAAATCATATTAAGATCTCAATTTGGTTTCAGACTTAGGGTCACTGGAACTTTCTCATAAGAAGAGACTCAAACCTTGCTGTTTGCTGTGGCAGTAAAAGTCACCCTCAGAGGGGCAGTACATTAGTATTGGAATAACCAAAGCTGATCAGTTTACTACAGTGTTTATTTTTAATATTTTCTACCACAGCCAAGATTGCCAAAAGGCTTCACATTTTTGCTAGTGAATTACTGGGATAACCAAGCTGATCAGTTTACTACAGTGCTTATTTTTAATATTTTCTACCACAGCCAAGATTGCCAAAAGGCTTCACATTTTTGCTAAAGAGTTACTGGTAACATTCTGGTCTCAGCATCATGCAGGAGCTGCACTTCCCTAGAACTGCTAAGCCTAAGTAGTATTTCAGGGCCACTCAGAACAACTGCTAAGGAAGAACAACATAAAAAAGGAAAAATAAAGGCAGCATTGATAAAACTATGCCTGAGAAGGGAATGTATTTACTTAGAAACCAAGATTTTCAAAGGCAATCAAAGGAATTACATTCTATCACCTAATTACAGAGGGAATGTGAGCTCCACAGTGGCCACTCAAGAAGACCAGTCACAATTTTGCTGTTAACTCCCTCCAGTTGGTGCCTAAACATGATGTCACCCATCAGCACTTTAAAACATCCTTTTCCAGTGTGTGGTGACTCATGTATCTTTGCTAGCATTGGTGGACTGATTAGCCTCCTCCAGAACTTTCATTTTCTGACTAATTTAATGAAATGTGGGCTTTATTCAAATACCTGTAGCAATCCTGTACTTAACTCCCAGCTACCTGCATTTTTTATATTTATAAATAGCACTTTGCACATACAATTCTTGTTGTAGTTGCAGCTTTCAAAGGACATTTTGTTTCACAAAAGTGAAAGAATGAACAATCCCATTTACTCATTTGCTAAAATGCCCAATTTTTAGCCTTTCATAATGGTGTGATGTGCTCTCTTTTATCAGGTACCATTGTTATCCTAATAATGCTAAAGATGGCAATAAACCCAGCCGTAGCAGCAACCATTTCACATGTCAAAGCAGCAGGGAAAACTTGCACTCCAAAAAAGCTGCAAAATAACAGGTTTTTCATGCAGAGAAGCTCTAGAGCCACTTCAAACCCAAGCAATAAAGCATGCCAGGAGATTACCAGCTCCGAAGTTTATCTAGTGCTTTACATCATAGTCTTTTATAGCAGAATGCATTCATATCATGCTCAGATAAGCATAGCAATAGGTGGAAAGATGTAATAGCATCTCTGGATCCTAAATAATACATAGGAGACTTCATATGGGGGGAGCTGGTTTCCACTGCTGTGGATCTGTTACATTTCAGAAGGGCTAAAAATAATCCCCTTCTATCAGCCTTAAAGGAAAAATAAACCAGACTAAAATACAGCACATTTACATTCAATAGCCCGGCATCAATTAAGTTTGGACCTTTTCAGAAGATGTGAAATGAATTTAATTTCAGCATCATTTGGCTAAATCTTACTCTTAGCTTTGCTTAATTATAGACACCCTGGAAGAGAGATGAGATCATAAATCTGAGGATGTTGGGAAGATGGGCTAGTTAAAAATCCAGCTAATAGAGAAGAGGTGCCTCCTGTGAGTTTCAGCATGGATACACTGTAGAAACAACAGTTAAAAACCATAGCTCTATTAATTATTTACAATCTTTACTAGGTTGTCTTTTCCAATATATTTACTGCACCACACTCTGAACAATTATAAGTGCTTTATTATTCAATTCTCAAAAACCTAGCTCACAGTGCCTCCCTGTTTCTCTTGTCAACTATTTCCTAGTGGCTTTAGAAGGAAAAGAGGGATCTCATCCTTAGAGAGAGCCACAGCCTGGAGGAACCCAGAGAACCCTTCAACACCTCACTGGAAAATTGTGAGGAACACAGCAAAAACCAGATACCCCTCCTGCCATCACAGGACACTATCAGTATTTTCTGTAACTGAATCAGATTAAAATTAAAATGCTTTTAATTAAATGGCAATGGATTTCAAATAAAGATGAAGTTTACAGGCTTTCTTGAAGCATATCTCCATTCATGCCAACACAGCTGAGAACTCCATGTACTCAGTAGTCCAACAACAAAAAGCAGAGACAGAACACAGACCATCAAACTAAGGCCCATCAGATCCTAAAGCTTTCCTGAAAATTCAGTCTATTAGTCTTGTGCTTTGTATATTTCTAAAAGACAGTATGACAGGGAGAAAGATGCACAAAGTATTCTCCCCAGATGGTTTAGAAAAATTGTAAATGGAACTGCAGAATGAGGCTTTCATGTTTGGACTACTCTGCTAAATGAGGCTACTGCCAGTTCCAGGTAATGTAAATCACATGGTGCAGTTTTGATGTGACAAATGCATTGATCCTTGCTGAGAGCTGTTTTGCATCATTTGAAATACACACTGAGCCAGGCTTATGGGAAAATGCTCTTAACCTGAGATAAACTTCTCCATTGACTTGAGCCAAGTTCTGTTGCAAAATGCAAATCTTGAAACTTTCTTCCAGATTGTTTTTTAATTAACACCTTGCTCAGAGCTAATTCACAGCCTTTAAAATGAGCCAGTGAGACACTTTGATCTCTCTCCTTCCACACCAGACTTTTTGGATGATGAGGAAAGCTTCCTCTGGTATTCCTGTTCAAATACTTGTGGGACGTATTAACCAATAGCCGGGTTATATCTTCCCCTCTCTCTCTGGGGGTGACAGAGCATCTCACCTTCCAGGTACAGATATGATTTGCTCCATGTAACACCTGCTCTGTGACATGCCTGTGCTGTTCAAGTGAGTTGCATTCTGTGTCATTCGGACACCTCCGCTAATGAGGATTTGGAGTGTTCATTCACATATTTATTATTACATTCCAGGCTTTTTCCAGTGCTGCCATTAGTTGCTCACACTGATAAAAAGCCAGCATGGAAATCCACTTGAAAGCATTCAGATTTACAGACCCTTTCTTCCCAAAATGGACACAGGAACCGGATCAGAATTAGTTCTGCAGAAACCTCCCCTAGAACAGACTCCTGAAAGCCCAGAATTGCTTTGTAGGGCCTGGCAGGCAACATGGCATATAGGCAAAGACTCTGTGCTCCCATTATTACTAAATATATTGTGATCAAAAGGAGAAAAGAGGTCCGGGTTGAGCCTGAACCTTCTGCACAGTTTCTGGCAGTGACTGTTTTGTGTTGTCACCTGGCAACTCATGGAACTCACCTGGGGTTGGATCCTGCACAAGTTACATAAAGGCTACAAGTGGAGTTTGTGCCTTTAGGAGTTATACTAAATAGATTATCCTACTTTTATATAAGATGGTGATCTTGGCATCTACATCTCTCCCAAACAGAGAGATTCTGCTGCTGCAGAATCCCCTGACTTATTGCACAAAATGCATCTGGATTCGAATCTCTCATGAAGGGCAGGAGCGTCTCATAAAGGGCAGCAGAAACTCGATTCTGTGGCACATTTTAATTTCAAGTTTTTATATATATATATGTGGATACAGAAAGGGCTGTTAGAAAGATTTTCCAGCTTCTTGCAGTGTTTCGTGTGAATCTTTCCTCTCTCATGCAAGCTATGAAAACAATAAGGTGTTTTTGTATAACTATCTGAACACCTGATGTTTGTCTAAGTTTTGTTTATGATACACTGGTGAAATGTTATTGAAATGGGTGTTGTAAGACCTTAGCCAATCACCTTAAGGGGTGGATGGTCACTGACCAATCTCCTTATGTGATTAGACATATAAGTGGACAATTAATTAAATACTACACTTTCCTGCTGGATACGCATGGCTTCATTTCCTCATCCTTGCTATACAACCACATATATATATATATACATATATACATACATATTTTTTTTTAATAGATATGTGATATCCAGATATAATTTGTTGCATTATGGCTCTACAAAGAAGAGACCGAAAATGACAATTCCACCTCACATGCCCAATCTGTTCTGTTCCCACTTTTTTTACACACTTCTCAAAAGAGCTGCGTTTGTCTTTCTCACTTTCATTCACCTAAAAACTCTTTCTGGACTGCTGGATACAAGGCACAGAGCGTGATTAGCTTTAAACAAATGCCCTCTTCTGTTCTTGCAAATTTTTCCTATGGAGAACTGTGGATACAAAAAGGGCTGTTAGAAAGGTTTTTCCAGCTTCTTGCAATACTCTCTGTGAATCTTTCCTTTCTCACACAAGCTATAAAAACAGTAAGATGGTTTCTCTATAACTATCTGAACACATGGTGTTTGTCTAAGTTCTGTTTATGATACACTGGAGAAATGTTATTGAAATGGGTGTTGTAAGACTTTAGCCAATCACCCTAGGGGGTGGGTGATCACTGACCAATCGCCTTATGTAATTACACGTATAAGTGGAGATTTATTTAATTAAATACGACACTTTCTTGCTGGATACGAGTGGTTTCATTTCTTCATCCCTGGTAAACAGCCACAGAGAACATATCCTACACAAATTCTTACATGTGCTGACTCCAACCAATACCCGCAATGTAACTGCACCAACTCAGAACTTTACAGTGTGTTCAAAACAGCACTTTTATCTGGCAGTTTGTTTTCATGCTTTTATTCTTTGGAGTGCCATCCACTTGACATTTTGTACGAATAATAACAATAAAATATCTGCCAAATAAACCAAAATAGTAAGATAATTTTTTCTCTGTTGTTGGGTTTTTGTTGTTGTTAGTATAAAAAAGGTAAGTTGGAAGTACAGTTAAGTAGCCTAAAATCTTGATTCTGTTCCTTGAGACACCAGATATCAGAACAATTTACATTTTCCACTGATTACACACAGGGTAATCCACAGAGAGAAAAGCAACAGTAAAGAGATGGAAAACTGAAGGGAGTGTTTCTCTAGTGCTGCTGTTGCCTGAATGTTAATCAATAAAGCAATAAATAAGCTGCCAAGTTAGGCATATCTTAGCTGTGGATTTTGGTCATAATTCTCTACAACACATTTATGCAGAGAAAGAAGTTGATTTCTATTGGATTTAAATTCAAATTTAAGCCTTAGAAACAAAATACAGATCTTCAGTTAACATTGAAGGAATCCTTTCTTTCCACTTCAAGAACAGAATAAGAACGTCTTTCTGCTGCAGCATTCAGGAATCTAAACTTCTCTAAGAGCTTACAGACAACATTCCTTTTCAGTCTTTCATTTTTCCTGTGAATGAGTTTGAACAAGTTGTATGTAGAAAAAGCAGAGAAACAAAAACTATGATTTATATACTTCAGAAAGAACTGAACTGGACCTCTAAATATAGAGAAGAAGATATGTTCAGAGTCTTAAGATGTCAGCTGTGAATGTCTTCCAGCCTTCCAGCCTTCCAGGAATGTAAGACTTGTTAGACAAAACCCTGGCTGACCTGGAAGTCCTGCCTGGGTAGGAGATTTGATACGAGACCTCCAGAGGCCCCTTACAACCACCACTTCTCTGATTCTGGGCACCAAAGTAGAACAAAACCAAAAAAAATATTCTCCTTTCATTATTCTGTTTTCTTATTCTATTTCATTAATATGGTTTTAAAAACAAACAAACAAGAATGAAAGAAATTAAAAAGTGTATATTTTTCAAGAAGGAATATTTGTGAAAGCAATCAATTGAGAAATAAAATACAGTCTGAAGATTCATCCTAGTAGAAAATTAATAATTAAAAAATAAATAATGTGAAACCTGTTCCAATCAAAAACAAACAAAAAAGCCCAAAATTAGAAAAGCATTTATGTTGCTGTTGTGGGCTGACCCTAGCTGGGTGCTAGGTGCCCACTCAGTCGCTCTATCACTCCTTTTCGCACTAGGACAGGGGAGAGATTAAGACAGAGGAAAAAACTCAGCAGGATGAGATAAGGCAGTTTTATTACAGCAAAAAGAAAGAAATGAGCAGAGATCTGCACATGCAAAAGCTAAAGAGGGAAAAAAAAAAAAGAAATCAGTCTCTACTTCCCATCAGCAGCGATGTTCAGACACTTCCTGGAAAGCAGGGCTTCAGCATGTGTTTAACAGTTCCTCCTCTCTTCCTTAGATTATATATCTGAGCTGACGTCACATGGTATGGAATATCTCTTTGGCTGATTTGGGTCAGCTGGCCTGCTTGTGTCCCCTCCCAGGATCTTGTCCACTCCCATCCCCTTTGGTGGGGGAAGGAATGTCACAGGGACAGCACTGCTCAGCAGTAGCCAAAACACTGCTCTGTTATCAACACCCGTCCAGCTACCAATGCAAAACACAGCACTGTAAGGGCTGTGAGCTTTACCTCAGTCAGACCTAGTATAATCTCCACCCCTTATTCCTTACCATTTGCGCCATGTTCAGATCTCATACAATCGATATATTCTCGTTACTAGAATCC
>VXAZ01002046.1:1241-11302 GCA_013399875.1 Gymnorhina tibicen | reverse complement strand
CCGAGCAGCGCTGTCCCTCTAACTTTCCTTCCCCCATCAAAGGGAGNCTGTCCCTCTAACTTTCCTTCCCCCATCAAAGGGAGGGGAGTGGGCAAGATCCTGGGAGGGGACACAACCAGGCCAGCTGACCCAAATTAACCAAAGGGATATTCCATACCATATGACATCAGCTCAGATATATAAAGCTAAGGGAGAGAGGAGGAAGGCGGGGCATTTGTGATTCTTCAGTGTTTGCCTTCTGGAGGAACCATTACACATGCTGCAGCCCTGCTTCCCAGGAAGTGCCAAAACATCGCTGCTGATGGGAAGTAGAGATTCACCTTTTCTTTCCCCTTAGCTTATGTGCATGCAGACTCATTTCTTTCCTTTCACTATAATAAAACTGCCTTATCTAACCCACTGGTTGTTCTCCATCTTATTCTCTCCCCTGTCCCATTGGGAAAGGGAGTGATAGAGTGGCTTAATGGGCACCTGGCACCCAGTGTTGGGGTTTGGGAGCTCCTTTCTTTTGTTCTTTTCCTCTTGAACAATTTTTTCCCCATACTAAGGGATAATTGCTGGGTGTTTAAGAGAGACAAAAGGTCTGGCCACGGGGGGGAGGGGCCTAACTTCCCTTTTTTACTTGGGTACAGGGCCTAGAGTTCTTAGTGCTCTCGGCATTCAGAGGGGAGAGAGGCTGCAGTCAGTGTGGGTAGGAAGTCGTCATCACTGCAGGGTTCTGCCTTCTGCTGCCTTCTNGGAGGCAGCTGTCCTGCCTCCGCCGTTTCTTTGTTGCTGTTTTGAGCCTTCGCTACACTGCAGTGCTGCCAGCACCGCACCCCCTGCCTGCCAACAAGTCCCGGAGTTCCCGCTGCTGCTTCGTCTCGTCTACCATCCGGGATTTTGTGTTCATCCCTGCTGTTCCAGCTGCTGCTCCTGAGGGTCCTGCTGGGACACCAGGATCGGCTGCCCAGGGGGTTTGTGAAGCCTTTCTCTCATCCCTTCCCGGCTTGCACCCACCATTGCCACGTGCTCCCAGAGCTCGCTCCGGAGCACCTCCTGCAGCCGTGGGCGAACCATCGCACCCGCCCTGCTCAGCGGGAGCCGCCAGCGCCCCTGCCAGCTGTGAGCGTCACTGCACCAAAGGGAAAAGGGCCTGACAGCCGAGAAGGCTGCACTGGGTTCTAGTTCTGTTTGTTGTTACTGACATAGTTATTGTTGTTTTGTTTGCCTTGCTGTATATATACATACACATATTAGTAAAGAACTGTTATTCCTATTCCTCATATTTTGGCCTGAAAGCCCCTTAATTTCAAAATTATAGTAATTCGGAGGGGAGGGAGTTACATTTTTCAGTCCAAAGGGGGCTTCTGCCTTCCTTAGTAGACACCTGTCTTTCAAACCAAGACACCCAGCCAAGGTCAACCTGCTACAATGGGTCACTTTTCCCCTGGGTGCAGTCCTTCAAGGACAGGCTGCTCCAGCTTGAGCCCCTCTCTCCATGGGTCTCCCATGGGGTCACAGCCTCCTCTCAGGCATCCACCTGCTCTGGTGTGGGTCTTCTCCACAGGCTGCAGGTGGATCTCTGCATCCCCATTGATCTCCATGGGCTGCAGGGGGACAGCTTGCTTCACCATGGTCTTCACCATGGGCTGCAGAGGAATCCCAGCTTTGGTGCCTGGACTTGTTGGGATTCAGTGCAGTGTAAATAGGACTCCACAGGATCCCACATCTCCACTGTAAGTTTTATCTTCCCCTCTGATGCTTGCTGCTGTTTGGGGTCCCAGCTGTACTGTGGTGCTGAGGAGACTGTCCCCTGCACTTAGGGCAAATCGATCATTCCTGCCCACAGTGGTCCCACCCTGGAGCTGGACTTTCTAACCTGGGACCACTGCACCAGGTCCAACCATGGTCCATTCTCCTGTGCCAAGCCCACAGTCCAGCCTCAGCTGTGCCAAACGAGAGTGCAAAGCACTTGGGGATGGCCCTGGCCAGCCTCCTGCCTCTTCACAGGGCTGGGGCTGTTCCCAGTGTTTGAGGGCAGCTGGGCAGCACTTGCCTGCACTTGTTGCCTGCAGAGCCCCAGCCAGCAGGAGGAAGAGGTAAAACCCAGGGTGGAGCTTTCTTGTTCAGATGTGTTGAGTTTGCATTACTGTGTTTTGGGATTTTTAAAATTATACATATAGAGAGAGCTCATTGGATAAACTCCATAAGGTTTTTTCTCTGCCTGCTTTGGGGTTCCTGGAGTGGCACACTGTGTGTGCGTGTGTGCGTGCATATGTACATACATACCACAAGCATGGGTGCAAAAGTAGAGCCAAACATGAGCAGAGCTGTGGTTTTTCAAGTGTTTGTATTCAACCTTCAGGATTTTACTAGGAAGAGAAATGCACGTATATATTTTTCTACAGGAACAATTCATTCAGGAGGCATTTCCAGGTGTTAAGGTGGAGCTGGGAGGTGCATGAGGCAATCTGGCTTTAAATGCTGTATTTTTTTAAAAACCTTTGTATTTCCATTGCGAGATTTTTTATAGTTCTTACCTTTCTTGGCCCACTCTGCCTTGTGCCATTTTTTTTTTCCTGGGAAGGGCTCCTACAGAGTAGGAGGCACATTTGACCGACCTTTGTATTCTTCCACTACAGTACCACAGAGTAAACCTCTGGAATATTCTGCCAGGAATCTTTTTTTTTTAAGGAGGAACCACTGACTTGAAACAGGGGGTCCTTTTGGACAGGGGAGGAAGGGCAAGCATAGGGTGTCCATCAGGGGCTAGGTGTACAGCTGTATATTGCATTGTGATCTACACCTCTCGGCCAGCGTATTCCCAAGGAGGTATGTGCCTTTTTCCCCTCCCCCACGGCTGTGGGGACGGGACCTTTGTACGAGCACTGTTTATCGCCTGATTTGAACGGCAAGGGTATGCCACTGGTTCACTCCACTGGTCCTGGTGGAGTTTGACATAGAGAAACCTGGAGGGAGAAGACAAGTCAGTGCACAGATACAAGCTGCTTTGTTTTTCTCAGTTTTAATGAGACCTGAATGTTTTATAGTAGGGGTTTTTTTGGGTATTTTAAAAATGTCAGTATTGAGAGAAAAAATAAAGTATTTTTAAAAATATACTTCCTTGGGGTGTGTTGTGATGGGAGATGCTGGGGCTGTGCTTGCCCTGGCCTGGGTGCAGGCAGCAGGGCCAGGGAAGGGGCTTGTCTCTCACTGGTACCAGGGCAACCCCATGGGGGTTCTGCATCCCCTTGGGGCTCTCAGGATGTGGCTGACACAGGCAGCAGGAATGGGGGCCAGCTGAGGAGAGTCTAGGAATAGTGGGGTGGTGGAGCCGGGGACGGGACAGTGAAGGGGGCTTCTTGCTGGCAGAGACTGCCTGAGGGAGCTGGAGAGATGCTGGTGCTCAGGTCTTGAAAAAGAAAAGGTGGCCCTGGGGCTGGGTAAGAGGCAGCAGCACATGTACCCAGGGACATTCCCCACTGATACCAGGAAAAATGTTTGCCCATAAGGCACCAAGCAAGAGCAGCTGTAAGGGCAGATGGTTTGAACAAAATCCCATGGGCACTGTGCTTGGGAGGGGCCTGGGCAGAGGCTGCCAAACCCCAAATGGGGGACATGGCTCACTGCCCTCTGCAGGCAGGAGCTTGGGGTGCTGCAGGGCCCCAATCTCTTGGGTCAGGGACCAACCTCTAATGCCAATGCCTTGGCTGGGGCAGGGGGATGCAATCCTCCATTCTGCATACACCATGGCTGAGCTACACATGGCCCTCTTGTGGAGCCTGGCTGTAAGGCTGGAGGCAGGCGATGGACATGGGACACACAAGGACATGGGGATGTAGCTCTGGGGCCACAAGGGGAACCCCAGGGGGCATGAGAAGATGCCAACCACTGCAGTGAAGAAAGGGCTTCCCTCAGCTGCTCACCTCACTAATCTTGCTCCATTCAGGACAGGCTCCAGCTGACAGCACCTTCCTCCTGCCAGCACCTTTGGGGCTGCCCAGTCTCCCCAGCAAGATCCTGGGCAGGGGAGGAGTGTGCTGTGGGAAGGCTCTTGCCCATGCAGCTCCCAGGGGGGTCTGCTGCAGGGGTGGCCCCTGGAAAAGAGCATTGACTGGGGCCAAATACAGTCCTTGGGGCTGCTGGTGGTGATGCATGGGGGTGAGGGAGACCCTAGCCAAGCTCCCTGATAGATGCAGGTGTTGATTTGGGGGACACCCTCAGCCCCCCAACAGTTTTACACAGCTCCAGTGCAGGGTGGATGCTCTCAGTGCCACTGTGGGTGCTGTCCCCACGAGGAACCATGGAACCATGTCCCAGAGGTGGCAGGGAAAAAAGATTAGGGTTTCCAGCCCTTGTGATGGATTTAATTAGCATTTGCAATTATGAGAGGTAGCAGGAAAGGCTTTGGGGAGCTGGGACACACACCCTACTCTCCTATACACTGCTTGTCCCAGCCTCCACAGCAAAGATGCCAGGGTATATCTGCTGGGGGCTTGCTGAATGGTCACATCCCCAAACTGGCAGGAAGAAATTTGCCCAATACCAGAGCTGAGGAAGGCTTTTGGAAGAGTCCTAGAGAGCTCCCAGCAGGGGTGGAGAACCTTCCCAGGTTGCTGGTTCCTTCCCTGGCTGGAGCTGCCTCTCTTGGGCTTGCACTGATGAACAGGTAGGACACAATGAAAGAAAGCAAAGCCAGTACCTGCATCCACCCTGCTTGGAGGAGCACAGAGCAGCAGAGAAAAGTACAGGCAGGGAAGCTGCCCTGGAGTAAAGGTTTTCAGGTGCCAGTTTTCTCCAAAGGGAAGTGCCAGCCTGAGAGGGACAGGCCATCCTTAACCCTGCTGCCATAGACGATGGCCAGCATTTTCTCTGCAAGGCAGAACAGAGGTGGTATAAGGACAGGGCAAGAGTGGTGCTGGTGGGCAGACAGCTCTTAAGCAGGACAGAGGACCTGAGAAGGGGCTACCCCCACTTCCCAGGGGCTTACATGTTCTACCACAGCAGGTGGTCTTTTTCCCCATTGCTATGCACTAGTCCCCCTCTCATGGATAGTCCCATCCTTCTACCATTTTGAGACAAGACTCTTGCATGTCTCCCCTCTCCCCTTAAATCTAGCCAGGTTGATGAAGTCCTCCTAGGTCTGCCAAGCTTTGGGGCTGAAATTCACATTGCTCAGGCCCCACATAACTCCTTCCACAGGGGAGGTTGCCCTCTTCAGTGTGGCTCAGCCCCAAAAGCCTGGGGCACCCTTCCTAATCAACATTTAAACTTTGCAGAAATCCTCAGTTCCTGCACCCTCTCCAAGTCAATGGCACATGACCACTGTGTGTCTTATGGCCATTGTCTCAAACAGGCTCTCCCCTTCAGTTCACAGCTGGGTCATATCCAGCATGCCACACTGCTCCTGTGTGCATGATGAGACCAGACCCAGGGCTTCTCTCATATAAAACACTGAAGTACAGCAGTACAGTTCAGAGAAGGGAAAATAAACCAAGGAGCAAGGCAGCAACCTGTAACCAGAAAGGAAGAATAAGAACTATGATCAGAACCCAATACAGAGTATGAGGCAAAACAAGGGGCAGGCTGGCAGCAGAGCCATGCCTGTCATCAGAACCCCAAAAGTATGCATGAAATATTGCAGGGGAAGGGGGAAAATCTCTCCACAGAGCCTGATTAACAGTGCTGCAGCATCCTCTTTCCTAATAGTAGGATCATGCTGCACCACAAACTTCAGAGACAGCCCAAGAGCCCCCTTGTACCTACCTTCAGGCAGGGCAGATAGAACCAGGATTACTGAAATCCTTTGCTGCAGAGGAGCCAAAGCAGCAGGAGACCCGACAGCTCAGGGCCAGCATCAGAGAAGCAAGAGATACCTGCTACCAGGCTCTCTTAGTTGGTGCTTCCTGCCAAATTGAAGCAGGGGAGAGACAGACTGCCAAACCAATTTCTTCTGTTAACTTGGGCTAAGAGACAACAATGAAGAGCAACCTCGAACACACCAAGGAAGCACACATACAGATGGGCTCCACCAGATTGAGGAGTGCTCAGATAGCACGTGAGACATGGAATTTACAGGGACAGCACAAACTACACTGCACCAGTCACACACAAAGGAGTGTTGTGGGATTTTTATTATTTTTTATCATTTTTGTGGGATTTTTTTAATACAGGCTAGCATTGTATTCTTTACTAAAGCTGCTGATTCTGACACATAAACCAGAACAGAAATTTCTCAGAAATTAAGTCAGTTCCCCTCATTGTTAATTCACTGTCTGCCTCCCAACTGAACACCACTCTGGATTTGTGTTTGCAGAAAATATTCCCTGTACAAAGTCTGGTGTGCAGCTACACTGTTCTGACTGAAGAATGAAGAAGCTAAGAGTCCACTGAACATTGGATTTTTTTGCTGTACAATGTGGCCTGATGTGGAGCTGGTCCACCAAGCTGAGAATTAACCGTAGAGATCATCATCATTGTCTTCGCTGTACACGTTGCCCCCGCTGCCACCTCCTGTGCCTTGGCTCGGACCGGCACCGCCCTGGTTGCCTGACGGGAACCTGCATGCAGCAGTGCAGGACAGGAGAGAAGAGATGTTCAAAAGCCTCCTTGCAGCTCAGCACCATCCCCTCCCTCCACGCCAAACCCCAGTGACAAGTAGGACAGGCAGGAGGAATGGGATGAAACCTTACAGCAGATCATGCAAAAGGCTTATATGACTTCTGGCTGTCACTTGTCCTGGGTAACCCAAAATGTTATTGTATTCTATACCTATCTGTGCCCAAAGATTGTTACTATCTCTTTAAGACCCTGCGGCCAGAAATGGAACTGCGGGGCTGGGGGATGCCTGGGCTTTTTAAGGTCAAGGCATGAAAGCAGAGCTCTCTCTTGCCTCTTGGCTCTACTAGCAACAGTAGCAACACGAGAAGCTGCAGTGAATTTTGCCAATGTGGGTTGGGCCACCATTCTTCGGTGCTCAGAAGTCCGTTTTTTTTCTCCCCCATCCATCAGAACACGGACCTGAGACAGCAGCACCAACACCAGCGGCTTGGAGGCTGCAGTGCCAACACTGGCTGGATCCAGCTGGCCAAGGAAGAGGCAGAGAGAGAGAGAGAGAGAAAGCCTGCTGAGCCACCACGAGAGCCTGTGTCAGCTCCCCGGCAGCATTGACTCTTTTTGGACAGAAATAGTTTTCCCAGGTTTTGTTTTCCCCTGCTCCTGTTGTTCGTTTGGGGGTGGGGGGAGGGAGCTTTGGAACTGTGGAGGCTTGTTTGCCATGTTGATTCCTTTGTTCTCGCTCTCAAACGCATGGCCCAGAGAGAGGACTCTCAGCCATTTTGTCATTGTTCCATGGGACAATTAGGGGGACCTCCTCTGCATTTATGGGTGGAGGTTAAACCGTTTTGCCTTTGTTTCCCTACACGTGGTCATCTGTGGAGGGCGCCATCTTCAGAGGGGTTACTCCGCCATTTTGAGTTTCTCTTTCTTCCTGGGGACTCTGTGAGATTTAGCAACTTTGTAACTAGTGTTTATCACTGTTATTTTTTGCCTGTTGCTGTTTTGTTTTTTTAGTAAACTTATTTTTTCACTTATATCTACTTGTATTCATCTCTCCTTATTGGTAGAAAGGGATTATTTAAAGCTATAAGGGGAGGTAACTCATTTCAGTGTCCCCCTTAAATTGTCTTAAACCAAGAAACTTGTGTTAAAGGAAAAAGGGTTGTTGGACTTCAGGAGCACTAACAGAGCAGCTACAACCAACCTGCAGCACAGCCTACACCTGCCACACATTCAGCTTGCTGCTGTATATGCTGGAGAGAATGGGAAAACGCAGTGGAAGAGGGAATTTGTTATCCAGAATCCAGCAGAAAGCTGCCTCAATACTCTGTTCTGGGGTTAACTGAGCCACATTGCTCTTCCCATGGTTACCTGAAGCTGCCAAAGCCACGGCTCTGCTGTAGGGTCTGCGCAAACATCTCGTATTTCCTGATGTCGTTGTCACTGACAGAGCGGCGAGCAAAGCGCATGGCCTCCTCAAAGTGATCCCTGCGTATCTCGGGAACCGGGTCGTCCTCCTCCACCTCCTGCATCAGGACAGAGGGACCAGGTGAGCTGCATGCCCAAGCTCTGTGGCCCAACAGCCACCCACAACCTCCTGCTAGATCAGGAGGTTCCAACACCCACCAAAGTTGGAGCCGGAGAGAGACACTGTGGCAGACTAAGTCAGGGCTGCAGCAGGGGCCGGCCTTCTGAGCAATGCTGACAGTGAGGTACCCCAGGAGGGCCTCATGCTCCCATTCCATGCTCTGTGCTGAGACCCCACTCATCCCCACCTGAGTATTATGAAGAGGAATGCATCCTGCCTCACCCACAGGCAGAGGTGGGCTGCCTGTGTCATAAGTGGGGAAAGCTTGGAGTATCCCACTCACCATGGCAGAAGGGTTGGTCTGCCTCTCACGCTCTCGCCTGATCTCACTCTCGATGGATTCGCGGATGGCCAGTTTGCAGGCACGCTGGCAAATTTCTGTCAGGTCAGCCCCTGAGAAGCCGTTGGTCATCTTAGCCAGGAAATCCAGGTCAACATCCTAGTGGAAAAAAAACCCAAACAAAACAACAAAAACAACAACAACAAAAAACCCAAACAAAAAACAACCCCCAAAAGAGGCCTGTCCTTTATACCTTACACCCTCAGGTGACACAAAAGTGTCTTTAGATCTCATGGTATAAAGGTGCTGCCTTAACTTTGGCCAATTTTGAAAAGATGAGCTGTTAAGGTTCTTGGTTTTGGGAAAAGTTAACCACATATAAAGGCAGGCCTTACTCCCCACACACCCAGCAAGACCCTGGGAAGCAGCTGTAAATCACATAATGGTTTGGGTTGGAAGGGACCTCAAAGATCATCTCGTTCCAACCCCCCTGCCATGGGCTGGGACACCTTCCACTTGATCAGGCTTTTCAGAGACCTATCCAGTCTGGCCTTGAACACTTCCAGGGATGGGGCATCCACAACTTCTCTGGGCAACCTGTGCCAGGGCCTCACCACCCTCACAGTAAAAAAATTCTTCCCAGTATCCCATCTAACCCTGCCCTCTGTCAGTGTGAAGCCATTCACCCTTGTCCCATCACTACACACCCTGACAAAGAATCCCTCCCCATCTTTCCTGTAAGCCCCCTTTAGGTACTGGAAAGCTGCAATGAAGTCTCCCCAGATCCTTCTCTTCTCCAGGCTGAACAGCCTTAGGTCTCTCAGCCTGTCTCCATAGCAGAGGGGCTCCAGCCCCGAGTATCTTTGTGGCCTCCTCTGGACTCGCTCCAACAGGTCCATGTCCTTCCTATGCTGGGGGCCCAAGAGCTGGACACAGTACTCCAGGTGGGGTCTCACGAGAGTGGAGTAGAGGGGGAAAAATGCCTGCATTGTTTACCCTCAAGAAGAGGCAGGTTGTCTTGTGGATTTAGGATATGATTTACTCAGGTCTCAGCATTAGGAGTCAAATGAAACAGTCAGACTAGAAATAAGAACTATGCACAGGCAGACCAAGACAACCAATCTTCTGGTCCTTCCCTTCAACTGAGGGAGTAGTTGTGCTGGTTTGAACCTGAACTAATGGACAGTTGTTTAGACCAATAACGCTTCTCGAAATTTACATATTTAAACCGCGTGGAGGCGCGGGAATTCTCTCTTGCTTCCGGCTTTTGGACAGGTAACTGGGCTACCTGCTCGGCCCGGCAGGCCGGGCCTGGCAGGGCCTGGCTGCCGGGCCCGGCGGGGGCCGGGCAATGGCCTGCGGCTCCATGCGGGCTGGGATGGCTCCCCCACCCCCCCTCCTTCTCCGGTGCGGCCGATGAACTGAAACTTTACACCGAGACCGGCCGCTGCCTGGCAAAGATCATGTGATCAACAGAGACAGTAAGTTCCAGCTGCAGGCCCGGGTGAGAGTAACTCCTTCAATGCTATAAGTTCCCCAGAAGAGATTAAACCTGCAGACATCAATCCTCTCCCAGGTCAGAGGAAAGGGAAAGGCAAAGGCACGTAAATAGACACCATGATAGAGACACCAAAGTCAGTGAAGAAGAAAGAG
>VXAZ01002041.1:5073-40200 GCA_013399875.1 Gymnorhina tibicen | reverse complement strand
AGGGGCAGACACTGATCTCTTCTATGTGTGACTGATGACATGACCCAGTGAAATGGCCTGAAGTTGTGTGGGGAGTTTTAGGCTGGATATCAGGAAAAGGTTCTTCACCCAGAGGGTTTTTGGGCACTGGAACAGGCTCTTGAGGTGGTGGTCCCAGCACCAAGCCTGACAGATTTCAAGAAGCAGTTTGACAATACCGTCAGGCACATGGTGTGACTTTTGGGATGTCCTGTACAAGGGCTAGGAGTTGAACTCGGTGATACCTGTGGGTCTCTTCCAACTCAGCATAGTCTGTGATTCTGTAATTTTAACTGCTTTGTCCTGTTATGCTTTTGCTGTACTGCAGTTAGCTGAAGAGCTGCTGAACATGATTTTTAAGTGCATTTTGTGCTATGGTCTGAGAACACTGCATGGCTGAGGTTTTGTTTAAAAACTTTCTGCAACTTCTGCAAAAAGAGCCACAGAGATAAAAGTTTCCCTCTGTGTGGGCTTTGTCTTTTTCCCTAGAATTATGAACCAAAGCCATGTAAGCCTTGCTGTTGCTTTGTCTGCATGTTACCAGGAAAATGTGTTAACTGTTGTGCTTTTAATTGCTCTGGGATTCAGGTCTTTGTGCCTTCTGTGCTGAGGACATCATATGTGATCTGATTTGTGTAATTTGTGTAAAACATATGAACCAACAGACTGTGGAAATATTTTCAAACTGTTCATTATCTTATTGATATTGTTAATTGGCATTTTATAAAATTGCAATAGCTTCAACAGGAGATTTTACAAGATTCCTTTTCCTCTTCTCTTTTACAAGATTCCTTTTCTTTCATCTTGAGTTCCTAGTGTTTAAGGAATTTTCTGCAGGGAAGGAAGAGTTAAAGTTCCTGCTACAGGAGAGACAAAGGAAGTATTTGAACATTTCTGTGCTACATGCCAGTCGAGGATCAACTGGTCAATGCTTTGAGAGAGACCTTTCCTGGTTTCATATGCAGCCTAGTCCAGATCTGATGATGCATTGGATTGAACCCTACAGCAAAGAATGTGCCAGGTTGGAAACCCCACATTTCCATCTGGAAATGCTTGGTTTGAGTGTCCCACTGAGGCTAGCATAGAACATATCAGTACCAAGGCATACATCCCTTACAAGAACTTGTTCTATAGGTTTTGTTTGGAAAACTAGGTGATAAGGGAAAACTGGTGCCTGGATAGGGTAGATGATGGCAGAGTGGTGTCTCAAGCTTCTAAACACCCCAATACTTTGATGAATCTAGCCCTCAACCCCTTGTAGGTAAATGCATCTAAAGTGCTTGCATGATATATTCTTGGGCATGTACGTGGGTTTTTGGAATGGTGGATTCACATTAGACAGATACACTTGACGCAGTTTTCTTTAGCCTCTGGCAAAACATTTGCAGAACAGGGATGTTAAGTTCCAGAGGCTCAAAAAACTCAGCTGCATTTTGTTAATTTTCTATTGCAGAACTGGTGTATCTTTCAAGAAATGCTGGTTCTGTTTTTTTAATTTTGAGAAGAAAAGCAGCTTCCCATTTGTAATGGATAATACCTTCTCTTTTATGCATTTAAGGTCTACTTGGGGAAATTCCCTAGGCATTTTTGGTGAAATAATTTCTATGTATTAATTGCTAAAGCTTCATTTAACTTGATGCAATCTTCCTACTTCAGTAATCTTCAACACAAATGCTCACTGCAGGCCCATGCAAGTTCAGGTTCAGAAATTCATGCACTTGTGAGAATTGGAGACAGCATATGCTAGTATTCTAGCTCATTCTTGTCTGGCTCTATTGTCTTCATATTTGCTTAGTGAGAGTAGAGAAGTTGCGGGCGTTTTAGATTTCTTTCTTTCAAGTTTTATTTGAGGAATTACTATAATGGGCCTCTTGTAATTCATGAAAGTGGAAGAAGTACTGACTAACATGCTGTTTCATCTCTGCTTTCCAGATTTCTTCTCTCTCTTAACATTATGATGTTAATGTTTGACAAACTTCTGGTTATGGTTTTTTATAAAAGAGATCTGAGAAAGTGGTTCTAAATGTTTCCCAAGATACAGGCAATTCCATTTCCTTTACATGCCAGGATTTAAGAGAATTATTTTTAAAAATACCTGAATGACTTACTTGTTTCTTGGTCACTGTTTGTGAAAAGTAAAATAAGGCAAATGGTCTTATTTACCTGAAGCAAACTTATTTCTATACATAGGCTTTAAAGAATGCACTGGGTGTGTTTTTAGAATATCTTAGAAAACTGTAGGAGAAAAATCTATCCAGACAGAAATGCATCAAAATTTAAAGCACCAGAAACAGCCCTGAAACCTGGAACTCTCTAATATTTTCAGCTTCCTTCTCCCTCTTCCCCCCAGGGGGAAGGAGTGGTATTTGTATTAATGAATTAATCAGACTGGTTAATATTGGCACCTAAAATTTTATATCACAGTGTAAAAGCAGTGCTTTTCTCTCATGCTTACTTCCTCAGCTCTTCAATTTGTTGTGCAGACCTGGGTTTTTTCATCACTGTTTTTCCTTTTTTCCACCTTTTAGGGTTTTTTCTCTCTGTCCCTCAGGTGCATACACTTTGCATGGGCTTCAACTCAGGTAGCTGCTGGGTAAGAGCTAGGCCTGTAATCCTAGCCAGATGACCCTTGCAGCAGTAAAAAGAGCTGGGCGCTTCATCTGTGTAAGAACTTTGGTGAGAAAGGATGTACTGCTCCAGGATGACTTGTATTTTTTGCCATGTCAGCCTCCCCATAGCTGTTACAGTGATGATGTAACACTGTCTGCTTGCTGCTGCATTACCAAATATTGTGTCCCAATATTTGAAGGTAACCTTAAGGAAATGGAGCTAAAATGTGAAAAAAATCTTCACATTTACAAACTGTATAAAATTACAGCTGCCTTAGTGTGTGTGAAATCAGAGGACAGGAGCAAACGACTAAAATTGAGTGATAGCTTTACTTGAAGAAAATTAAACAGGAAGAGGAAAAAAAAAGCCCTATCTCTGTCTGAAAGATGCGTGGCTCTTCTTAATGTATGATTGCTTTTTCTTTTCCACTCCCCCACAATCTCTGTAGCTTTCTAGGGAAGCAAGATTCATGCTGTCCTGATGGGTTTTTTTCCTATTACCTTTTGAAACTAGTCTGATACCATATACCTTCAGTAACAGAGAGACATTTCATGGCTAATAAAACACCAGTGGGTTTGGTTTTTTTCCAAAACCTGCTGGTAGCAGAGGAAGAGTATAGCTGTTCTTTCCATGGAAGAGACTACACACCAGAAGGTCTATCCAGTCTACCCCCTTAGTCCTAAGAGGAGAAGTTTTGATTGGAGCTCACACCTCTAGGTTTGACTGCAGGCAGTGCATATTTAAATAAATATAAATTTTCATCAGATTTTTAGTCAGATCACAGAAAATGCCACGTATTATGTGCTCACCACAAGCAGTAAGGCCTTGTCTACTGGGAAGGCCCTGTGAGCAACTAGGGAGTAGCAGAAGAGTGAATTGAACATTGAAGGATTCAAAATTATATTGTAGAAGGAGGAAGTAATTCTATTTCAAAAACAAAGTAGTGCCTTTTGAGAGACATAGGAAGAATCTAGATCTTGGGATGGTTCTCTTGCAGCTCTCAGTGCTCCTGGTTTGGCTGAAAGGGCTTCCATCCAAACACAGAAGACAAGAATTGGTAGACTGAAAATAGAAAGAAGCTCCCAGAGTTCTTGCAGTTCTTTGTTAGCACATTATCAAAAACAAACAAGCTGACTGATGTTCTTAGTTTGTAAGTCACCTTTGAAACAAGGACATGTTTCAGCCTTTCCAGCATCTTTCCATGACTTCATTGTTAGACTTTGTTTGAACAGTTAAAACGCCAAGTCAATAAGTGCAGACTGTATAAACTTATCGAGCTGGTACCTTATGTATTTCAAATTACCTGGTTCAAATAGCACAGAATTTGAAAATTTTAATTTAAAAAAAATAGGAAATTACATTTGGTGAGCCCCCAAACATCAGCCTTATCAGCAGACTAGGGCAAAGAAATGGCATATGCTTTCTACACAGTCTTGTTTGTATCTTTCATGAAGGCCATGAGGACTTAAATAAAATGGAAAAAAAAAAAAGCCAAAACAACCCACCAACATTTAAACAATCTGTTCAGTTCTTGCCAGTGACTTTGGTTGTTGTTGGAGCAGAACAGGAAGAAGTGTGATTTTCAGCCTTTGTTTTAAGTAGGTACACATCATGGGTGGACAGCTTCTGTAATCAGAATGAACTAAGCTACCCTTTTTATGCCTACATGCAGTTCATTCGTTAATGATATAAAAAGTAGGTTCATCCTGTGATTTGGAGTTTACATTGCTTTGTTGTCCCATGGTAAAAAGCAACTTACTATTCTAATTTTTTTTAGAATTCTTATGATTTTGAATCTATATGCATGAATAGCTATGCTGGCTAACTAGCAGTATACTGAAGAAGCTTTTCTTTTAAATAATATGAGTATAGCATTATATTATTATAGTTTTCACATGTTCTGCTTTTGTATTATATAACATATTTTAATTGGTCACATTAATGATGGCTTACCTTGAATATTTTTTTCTGCAACAGGAATTGTATTTCTTTTTGTCCTTACAGAAAAACTGCAGCATTCAGATATCTAAGAGAGGGCTATTAAAGGGTACTAGGATAAAGTAAACCAGCATCTGCATTTTATTTGCATCTTGACTCTTTTCTTATGAATTTTTGTTAAACTGTGTATACATGTTTTATTTGCTCATCTTAGGACAGTAGTGGAGCTAAGCAGATGATAATGGACAAGCAAACATCACAAGTTGTGCTCATTCTTTGCTTTCCTTTTAGCCTTAACGGAAAACAACATCCAAAAGCCCATGTTTCATTGTGCCCCAATAAAGCAGTGATGTAAGAGTCAGTGGAACTTGTGTTTATACTCAGTAATAGTGTATGGATGTTGATACACAGTGTTACCTGTCTTCCCTTGTCCATCCCCATCATATGAATCTTAAAAAAAGTTTGAAAGAAGTCACCATTTAATGTAATTGTGGTTATATCCATTTTGGAGAGGAGGAGGAGACATTTCTGCTCATTTGTTGTTAACCGGTTCTACTGAAAATTAATTTCTATTACCCATGCACAGCATAATTTCTTATCGTTGTTGTTTTGAAGTCAGATTGTGAACAGAGCATTTACAAAAGCTGTTAAACGTCTGTAACATCTTTCTAACATAAAATGCTTGTTCCTAACATCCTATTTGGGAAAAATTAGTGTTCAGAACCTGTGGCAACTGAACTATAATAGACCAACTCCAATTCTGGAAAAGCAGAGTTCTGTATTAAAAGCTTGTTTGATGCCCCCGTTAGATGTAAACTAATGAGAAGTACTAAAAATGACTGAAAGGTTTCATCTTGGTACTTCTGCAAATTCCAATTGCTTAAATTTTCAAGTGTGGTCCTGAAAAACATGACTAACTTCCTAATGGGCAAATATACTGTGTTTCTAGTGACCAGCCTAGTTTATGTTTCAGTCTTTTCTGTCCCCCCAGTCTGCACTGCCAGCTGAAACCATACCAAAGAAAAACTCTTTTAAATGGTACATGTGAGTGCCAAAAAGTACAGAGTGCCTTAGAACTGGGCAAACCCAGCATTAGTGTTTGCCTCTCAAGCTGTGGTGCAAAATGCTATATTTGTGATAACAGAGACTGGTGCACATAGTTTAGCTGGATTTTATAGCCAAATGATTCCTGGTGGGCCTCCTTTCAGACATCACTGTAGGTATTTGTAAAGTCAAAACTATTCACGAACACAGTTTAAACATGCTTTAGTGGCTAAAATAAGGTCATTTGTTTGCTTAAAACTGTGCTGGTATACAATACATCAAAAGATAACAGTTTTAATGTCACTGCATTCAAGATTTGAATGGAAAATATTGACCTCAATTTACACGTTTTCTTCTCTGTGGCTATCTATGTAGCATTATGTTTTGTTGGGGTATTTTAAAATTTTGTTAATGCCATGATGTGGGACAGTAGATGAATTAAAATGGTAATTCTATAATGTTTCTTTCATTTATTTGACCATGTTGCTCTCACTTTCTGTTACCAACTCTTCCAAAGGCAAAGTATGGCATCTGCTCACATAGCCGTGTGGTGTAGCGTGATCCAGCAAAACATTTTTGCTGGAAGTGCTGCACACCAAAGCTTGTAGTGGGGTACTCTTGAACTGAAATGCACATTGGCAGTATGGAAATTTAAATATGTTTTCAATAGTGTGATTATTTTAGACTCTCTGAACATACACAGAAATTACAGTCCTTGTAGATTGGGATAAATAAATCGGCTCTGTATGCTCTTCCTCTGTGTGTGTACACTAACTGGCAGATGTATGCTCAATGAGTCTAATCAGATCTTAATAATCATATTATTTAAAATTTTAAAAATATTAGTTTTACATGCATAGTGGCCAGTAACCCTGGTAGTTTTGAAAAACTGACATTTTACACTGCATTCTAGCACCCACATTAATTGGGTTTGTGTTAATTAAATCAGTTTATAAGTTAAGACCATCAGATGAGGTTACAGCTAATTAACTTTCTGAAATCTCTAGCAAAAACTGTTTTATTTGTGTGTGATCTCTTCAGTTGTGTACATTAAAAAGTGACTTCAATTTGAACTGAAGAATGTGGTTTTGAGTATCAGCTTTCAATAAGCTTTGCAACAGGATAATTGAAAGAACAAATAATTATGTCTGATGTTAATAACTCTGCAGTCAGTCAATGTTGATCTAGATATCAGCAGAGTACTGTAATTTATAAACCTAAATTTACAGGATAATACTGTGTTATTCTGGGCTTTTTTTGAGCAATGGGCAACAAAATAATAAAAAAACAAAATTTACTTCTTAAACTACTGTTAGGCTGCAGATTCTAAAAGCATTATAGCCATTTTCATGTATCTACAAAACCCCCTGTAATACTAAAGTAATTGCAGTTTGATGTATTTGAGTTTTATACTTCTGACATTTCACTATGGAAGTTGTTTAAAGTGATTTTGTGCCCTTAAAGAGAAGAGTATCATCTTTTAAACCCAAAGACTGGCTTTGGAAACTGTTGTGTTGGCACTTATGAAGAGCAAGTTGCAGAATTTTGCCTTTGGTTTTGAAAATCACTTGCTTTTTTTTGCTGTAAACCTGTAAAACTAGATTTTAAAAAAGCAACTAATTCCAGTATTAATAACTGTAATGGTACTTTTTCCCCGTGACATTCCTTTTAGTTCAGTCTCTACTGAAAAAGTCTTCTGGTTTTAATTTCAGGCAAATTCCTATTATGCTGCTTTCCAATTTAAATCTTGGCCAGAAAATGTAAAGAATTTGCAGAATCTCAGTGTAGGCTTCTTTTGTTAATCAGTGCTCAGAGCATTCTTAAGAAAATAATCTGTCAGTGTAGCAAAATCTCTGGTTACAAACTATTTCACTTTCAATTGAGAGAGAGAAGTTTGGGGGCTTTTTTCAGAGTAGAATTTCACACTATGTGTTACCTCCTTGTCGTAGTTTAAGCACAGCTGGAAATTAGGCACCACACAGCCACTCGCTCAACCTCTTCCTCTCTTTCCTCTCTCTCTCCCTCCGCCCCGACCCCAGTGGAATGGGGAGGAGACTTGAAGTAACACTTGTGTGTTGAGATAAGAACAGTTTAATAATTGATTGATACTAAATTAAATGCAATAATAATGGTAAATTACAAGAATGATAANATTAGTGTTTGCCTCTCAAGCTGTGGTGCAAAATGCTATATTTGTGATAACAGAGACTGGTGCACATAGTTTAGCTGGATTTTATAGCCAAATGATTCCTGGTGGGCCTCCTTTCAGACATCACTGTAGGTATTTGTAAAGTCAAAACTATTCACGAACACAGTTTAAACATGCTTTAGTGGCTAAAATAAGGTCATTTGTTTGCTTAAAACTGTGCTGGTATACAATACATCAAAAGATAACAGTTTTAATGTCACTGCATTCAAGATTTGAATGGAAAATATTGACCTCAATTTACACGTTTTCTTCTCTGTGGCTATCTATGTAGCATTATGTTTTGTTGGGGTATTTTAAAATTTTGTTAATGCCATGATGTGGGACAGTAGATGAATTAAAATGGTAATTCTATAATGTTTCTTTCATTTATTTGACCATGTTGCTCTCACTTTCTGTTACCAACTCTTCCAAAGGCAAAGTATGGCATCTGCTCACATAGCCGTGTGGTGTAGCGTGATCCAGCAAAACATTTTTGCTGGAAGTGCTGCACACCAAAGCTTGTAGTGGGGTACTCTTGAACTGAAATGCACATTGGCAGTATGGAAATTTAAATATGTTTTCAATAGTGTGATTATTTTAGACTCTCTGAACATACACAGAAATTACAGTCCTTGTAGATTGGGATAAATAAATCGGCTCTGTATGCTCTTCCTCTGTGTGTGTACACTAACTGGCAGATGTATGCTCAATGAGTCTAATCAGATCTTAATAATCATATTATTTAAAATTTTAAAAATATTAGTTTTACATGCATAGTGGCCAGTAACCCTGGTAGTTTTGAAAAACTGACATTTTACACTGCATTCTAGCACCCACATTAATTGGGTTTGTGTTAATTAAATCAGTTTATAAGTTAAGACCATCAGATGAGGTTACAGCTAATTAACTTTCTGAAATCTCTAGCAAAAACTGTTTTATTTGTGTGTGATCTCTTCAGTTGTGTACATTAAAAAGTGACTTCAATTTGAACTGAAGAATGTGGTTTTGAGTATCAGCTTTCAATAAGCTTTGCAACAGGATAATTGAAAGAACAAATAATTATGTCTGATGTTAATAACTCTGCAGTCAGTCAATGTTGATCTAGATATCAGCAGAGTACTGTAATTTATAAACCTAAATTTACAGGATAATACTGTGTTATTCTGGGCTTTTTTTGAGCAATGGGCAACAAAATAATAAAAAAACAAAATTTACTTCTTAAACTACTGTTAGGCTGCAGATTCTAAAAGCATTATAGCCATTTTCATGTATCTACAAAACCCCCTGTAATACTAAAGTAATTGCAGTTTGATGTATTTGAGTTTTATACTTCTGACATTTCACTATGGAAGTTGTTTAAAGTGATTTTGTGCCCTTAAAGAGAAGAGTATCATCTTTTAAACCCAAAGACTGGCTTTGGAAACTGTTGTGTTGGCACTTATGAAGAGCAAGTTGCAGAATTTTGCCTTTGGTTTTGAAAATCACTTGCTTTTTTTTGCTGTAAACCTGTAAAACTAGATTTTAAAAAAGCAACTAATTCCAGTATTAATAACTGTAATGGTACTTTTTCCCCGTGACATTCCTTTTAGTTCAGTCTCTACTGAAAAAGTCTTCTGGTTTTAATTTCAGGCAAATTCCTATTATGCTGCTTTCCAATTTAAATCTTGGCCAGAAAATGTAAAGAATTTGCAGAATCTCAGTGTAGGCTTCTTTTGTTAATCAGTGCTCAGAGCATTCTTAAGAAAATAATCTGTCAGTGTAGCAAAATCTCTGGTTACAAACTATTTCACTTTCAATTGAGAGAGAGAAGTTTGGGGGCTTTTTTCAGAGTAGAATTTCACACTATGTGTTACCTCCTTGTCGTAGTTTAAGCACAGCTGGAAATTAGGCACCACACAGCCACTCGCTCAACCTCTTCCTCTCTTTCCTCTCTCTCTCCCTCCGCCCCGACCCCAGTGGAATGGGGAGGAGACTTGAAGTAACACTTGTGTGTTGAGATAAGAACAGTTTAATAATTGATTGATACTAAATTAAATGCAATAATAATGGTAAATTACAAGAATGATAATAAAAAAGAAACAAACAGGTGATGCACAATGCAATTGCTCACCACCCACTGACCGATGCCGGACCCCCCTTCCCGAATCCATATCTGCTGTGCTTCCAGGTAACTCCCCCCAGTTTATATCCTAGGCATGCCTTCTGTGGTGTGGAATATTCCTTTGGTCAGTTCCAGTCGCCTGCCCCAACTATGCTCCCTTCCAGTTTCTTTTGTGTACCTCATCTCATGCTCTGCCAGTGAGGAGGAGGGTGGAAAAAAATGTCCTTGACTTGGAATCAACATGCCTTAGCAAAAACCCAAACATCAATGTGTTATCAACACCATTCTCATTCTGAATCCAAAACACAGCACTGTAACAGCTACTGAGAAGAAATTAACTCTACCCTAGCTGAAACCAGAATACTCATGAAATGCTGCTGCAACTTCCCTTGTGTTGGAGCTAATGATTGTGTAACCCAGGGCTGACCTGGATCACATAGCTAAGCCATTGACAAAGCTAAGCCATCATCTCTCTCCCCAGGCTAGTTGCATTCTTTCATTGGATTAGTCATTTGAGACATCTTGTAATAACATCTTTGCTAGATCTGGAGTAAAGGGGACAACCATGTAGACCAACTTGCTCTGGCAGCACTCTGCTGGATTAGAAATAATGTTTCCATGCACATGAGCTACCCAGGGTTTTCTTTTTCAAATATTTAAGCAAAGAGCTGTAGTAAAATAATCTCATCATTAAGTAAGGAAAAAGAAAACAGTTCTGGTTACATTATCTGCTTTTACATCCTTTTATGAAAGCAGCATCATGAATATATTTTTTCCCTTTCCATTAGAGATGGTGTCTAGATTATAACAATGTCTTGTAAGAAGAGTAAAGCAAAGGGAGTTTGACAAGTTCAAAGCTCACCCTTCATTAACGTGCTTTGAAGGACACATCATGCATCCCATTAGACTATTTACTGTGCTGGACAGATGAGTGGTGTGGGAATGTAAGTTGTTTTACCTTCTAGTAAGTAGTGCACTAAATGTTATTTTGTAGCTTGCTGATAGTAGAAGGATGAAATATGTGTTGTATAGATCATCTTATTTGCACAAGATTTGTGAGGTGCAGCTGCTGAGAGATTGTAATAAAGTCTTTGTTTTAGCATAATTAATCACTGAAGTGAAAGAAATACTTTAATAACTGCAGTGATAAAGGCATTACAATCATAAGATACAAAAAATAAACGTGCTGTCTCTTACAAGCTGGGTGAGTTTTCAAGTTGAGTATTTTGAAGTGCAGTACTGAAGACTTTGATGTATTGGTGACTTAAAGGATTCTTGAGACTAACTGTGCATTTCAAACCCAGTGACTTCAAGATGAACTTGCCACTGCTTCAGGTGCTGTATTCAGCAGCGTTGAGCTGATGCTTCTTTGTGTTTCATCCATATGCAGCATTACAGTATGCAGTTAAATCCTTGCTGCTACAGCAATGTACTGTTTGTATTTTCTAAGAATGGAGCAAGCCCAGCCATGAAACAGATGTCATTGTAGTAAACACTGTGCAAACAAAGAGCATTGTAGTAAAACACTGTGCAAACAAGAAGGGCTCCTGCCCCGAAGAATTTTGTGTGGATTAGTAGCTTCAGACACAGCTGATGTTCCACTCCTGTCTGTTGCATGCAGCACTTGAGAGCTGATGTTTGGGTGTTTTGAGGTGGAGAAGGGAAGATGCTACATCCCTAGCAGGTATCGTTGTTCTTTGGCTTCTGATTGCATGTGCTGGCAGGCACAGGACAGGCCTGCCTTCCTAGGGAGACTAAGGAGTTGAGTGAAAAGCAGTCTGGATTGTAGTCTGCAAGAGCTGAACTCTCAAACTTTTGCCTTCTGGCCACTCTGCATGGTGCAGCTTGGACTTGGAGACACATATACATCAGCATGGATTCAAAGGAGTACACATGTACTTCCTGTGTGGAGGGAGAGTGAGTATATGGATCCAATCCCATCCTTAGTTGACTCTTCACACAATCTCAGAACATTTGTTACTGGAATAAAACTGCAGATGATGTGAAAATATATTGTTTGACCCAAACCTGAATGCTCTCAGGTTAAGTTGGTTTTGGGGTTTTTTTCCCTGAATGTATATAACTCTTCCTACCTCTTTGCAATCTCATGTTTGCCTGAGTAGCTTATTGTCTCAATCCACTTCTTTTTTTCCTTGTAAGTCCCCAGAACCCATTTAAGTTGCTGGTTTTATACTGTGTTTTATGGCTTGAAATTTATTTATTTATTTATTTATTTATTTATTTATTTATTTATTTATTTATTTATTTATTTATTTATTTATTTATTTATTTATTTATTTATTTATTTATTTATTTATTTATTTATTTATTTATTTATTTATTTATTTCTATCATGAACTCTACGTTGTCCCTGTTTTCTTGGCTTCTAGCCCTAGCACAATACACTAGCACAATACACTAACACAAATTTTACTAGCACAAATGTCCCTTGTTAGAAGTGTTTATATCATCTTGTGTTGTCTAATCTCATATTTCAAAACAAGGACTGAAATCTGAGTCTCTTTTAAGCCCTTAGCTGCATTCAGTGGTCACCAGCATCTGTTTAATATAAGGCTTTGGGCAATGATAAACAGCATTCGTATATGCTTTTCCCCACCTTTAGAACAGTTGTATGTAGCATAGCTTTTGTATGATTTTTAATCCAGGCCCTCTTCACTTGCTTGAAAGCTAGTCCTGATCACTAGAACATGACTCCTGACAGGTCTTTTCCATAGACCAGAAGCTTTACATGCATGAGCAAGATTGTACAGAATCTGTACATCTGGATCTAAAAAAAAGCCCAAGAATTTATTTTTATGTATTCCATCCCTCTGGGAACAGGGCACTGGTGTATATTTATCCCAGGCATGTACTCAGCAGGAGGCTTCCTTGAGCTAATGTGCATTGGGAGGTGGCTCCTTCTGTTTCTTTTTCCTAAAATATGTCCTAGCCTTTTCTGGGACTGCTGTGATTCTGCCTTTTTTTTTTTTTTAATATATCTTGCTTTCTTTGATTGTCCAAACAAATACTAGGTATTCACATAATTAAAATCAGAAACCACGAGAAGTTTCTGCAGATGTGCTTTTAGACTGGGGGGCCTTGCTCACCCTAGCATTTCACAAGGGTGGCAGCAGGAGCTGTGAGGTGCTGGATTAGGCGCTGAGTGTGATGGATCGATTAGCGAGGATGGAGTTGGAGGTCTGGGGTGCAGTAGGTCAGGAGTTGTGAGCTGGGAGTCTTTAGGGGTTACCATCCCCTAGTGAGGCATCCCTGCGCAAGATCCTTCTCTTCAAGAGGGATGTGCACAAGGGGCTGCTCTCCAGTCCTTAGTTCTGTATCCTTTTCCTCCTGTTCACCATAGGATGAATCACTGAACCTTCCACATCAATAAATCTCTGTTTCAGCTCAGGGTTTTGCTCATATAGATTAAAATACAAGAACTGTAGATTATGGAAAGGTGTTTGGAGAAAATTTGGGTGGTTTTTGTTACTAAAGCTGCTTTCAAAGCCATGAAAACTAATAACAGTTTTTTACTACAATTTGCTAAACTAAATCTTGCAAACTTCAGTAGATGCTGAATAGCTTAAAAATGACATTTTAAAACAAATGTTTAATTGCTTCTTAAAGCAAAGCACACGGGTTTAGATTTTTTTTTCTCTGTGTTTAGGGAGGATTCCTTGACTGTCCTAAAATAAGATAAAATTTTCCCTCTGTGTAGTTATTTTAAGATTAATTGTATTACTAATAATTAAGTGCTTCATTTAAAGGCATTTTAAAAAAAACCCCAAGCACGTTTATATTTAAACATATATATGGGTTTCGTCATATATTGCTGACATCTGGCTTTGGTCTGTCCAGGTTTTAAAGGAAATTCCACTACACGACCAGTATGATCCATACTCATTAAGAGAGCAATGTTAATGATTGTACCTTTTCCCACTGGATTCCTTCCCTAATGATAAATCTTTTTCTTTTTTTTTAATAGCAAAAAATTGCAAAATATATCTAGTCTGGAGGGCAGTAGTGTTTGGTAATGTATGTTTTTTATTATATATTTTTATTTATAATCTGAAGATTATACATGTGCCAGAGCTTAATTATGCTTTCAGCTGCTGATGCTGTGAATTTCAGTATTCTTTTCTAGTTTGGTCATTCTAGAAATAACATCTAAAGCTGTTTCCCACATCACAACTGAAGAGTTGTCATGTTTATTTAACCAGCTCCATCTGGCTTCCAGTAAGTCCCAAATTTCAGGTTTTTTTCAGCTGTGCATGGATTCCTGTCGTGCCCACAGAGCACAGAGAAATTTTTTGCTAAGACTGGTTAAGTTTATTGAAAGAAGTGTTCTTTTTGTAGAAGAAGGGATTAAATGTTTTTCAGATCGTACCCTACCTCACAGATTCCTTGTTGCTTAGAGGATAACATACAGATCTTCTGTCACAGTGCCACTGCTGGCAATACTGCATATGGAAAAGGTTTTTCAGTGGTGTTTTTGGGGCCAGGCTGAAGATGATGAGGTCAATCAGCAGAAGCAGCCAGTGCCAAGCTCTTAGCCATCATACTGTCATGCCATGGGATCCAGGAAGGTCTGGAACACTGCCTCTGCCTTGCAGCCGCCAGAGACAGACACTGCTCTTGGCATTCAGGCAGCACGCTGTAGTCACGTGTAAGAAGTGTAATCTGAAAGGAGAGTTACGACATTACAAATATTTAAAGGAACAAGAATCTAGTGAGATGATAAAAGCTGTACTGCTGATTTGGTTTAGTTATATGAATAAAATAAGTGTATAATGTTTAAAGCAAAGAAGTTGCTCTGTGGGAAATTGAGTCCAAGAATATGAATGTCTTAAGATGTATCCTGGTATTCTATCACTTGATGGATCTGCTTTGGGTAGGTCTGTTTTGAGTGATACTTTCCCTTTGTAGTATGTGTGTGCTTTAATTAGCTATTTGGAGAAGGAGGACTGTCAGTTCTGTAACTCTGCTCTTCTACTAGCTTTTATAATACTGCTGAAAGTCTACCTGGGCATCTGTGACTGTGAGATAAACTTTTAGATTCTCTAGTACTCAATAATTACTTTTGGAGTATCTCTGGTGTAAAAGAAAAAACATGTATTGACAAGATTTTGTGTAATAAGATCTGCTTTTGACATTTCACAAGGATTGGGAAAAGGGATATTTCACATAGTCCAGTTCTTAACAAGGTTATTTTTCTGGTGTTTATGTAGGCTTAAACTGATCTGACTAGTTTTCTCATGCTTTCNCAGTAGTGTTTGGTAATGTATGTTTTTTATTATATATTTTTATTTATAATCTGAAGATTATACATGTGCCAGAGCTTAATTATGCTTTCAGCTGCTGATGCTGTGAATTTCAGTATTCTTTTCTAGTTTGGTCATTCTAGAAATAACATCTAAAGCTGTTTCCCACATCACAACTGAAGAGTTGTCATGTTTATTTAACCAGCTACATCTGGCTTCCAGTAAGTCCCAAATTTCAGGTTTTTTTCAGCTGTGCATGGATTCCTGTCGTGCCCACAGAGCACAGAGAAATTTTTTGCTAAGACTGGTTAAGTTTATTGAAAGAAGTGTTCTTTTTGTAGAAGAAGGGATTAAATGTTTTTCAGATCGTACCCTACCTCACAGATTCCTTGTTGCTTAGAGGATAACATACAGATCTTCTGTCACAGTGCCACTGCTGGCAATACTGCATATGGAAAAGGTTTTTCAGTGGTGTTTTTGGGGCCAGGCTGAAGATGATGAGGTCAATCAGCAGAAGCAGCCAGTGCCAAGCTCTTAGCCATCATACTGTCATGCCATGGGATCCAGGAAGGTCTGGAACACTGCCTCTGCCTTGCAGCCGCCAGAGACAGACACTGCTCTTGGCATTCAGGCAGCACGCTGTAGTCACGTGTAAGAAGTGTAATCTGAAAGGAGAGTTACGACATTACAAATATTTAAAGGAACAAGAATCTAGTGAGATGATAAAAGCTGTACTGCTGATTTGGTTTAGTTATATGAATAAAATAAGTGTATAATGTTTAAAGCAAAGAAGTTGCTCTGTGGGAAATTGAGTCCAAGAATATGAATGTCTTAAGATGTATCCTGGTATTCTATCACTTGATGGATCTGCTTTGGGTAGGTCTGTTTTGAGTGATACTTTCCCTTTGTAGTATGTGTGTGCTTTAATTAGCTATTTGGAGAAGGAGGACTGTCAGTTCTGTAACTCTGCTCTTCTACTAGCTTTTATAATACTGCTGAAAGTCTACCTGGGCATCTGTGACTGTGAGATAAACTTTTAGATTCTCTAGTACTCAATAATTACTTTTGGAGTATCTCTGGTGTAAAAGAAAAAACATGTATTGACAAGATTTTGTGTAATAAGATCTGCTTTTGACATTTCACAAGGATTGGGAAAAGGGATATTTCACATAGTCCAGTTCTTAACAAGGTTATTTTTCTGGTGTTTATGTAGGCTTAAACTGATCTGACTAGTTTTCTCATGCTTTCCCTTGCTGGTATAATGATTAGTTATTCTCTGAAGGACACCATCTGATTTTTAAGGTTGTGATATAGGATGTTTTAGTAACTTTTGCATGCTCGAGCCTTAAAAAAGTGTTGAGTTTTATTTTTTACACAGGATCCACTAGTCTGTGATTTTTCTTACATTAAAAAGCTTTTATTTTATTACTTTTCATTCACACATATATATCTATATGCACACCTATAAAAACACTGAGAGTAAGCCTTATACAAATCCTTGTTGTTATTAAATCACTTGTTAAAGTTCAGTAGTCAAGTCTACATGGTCCTCACAGTTTTGTTTTGTTCTTTACACAGGAGCCCTTACCAAAGTAAAGGAGAGTAAGCGGCACGTGGAAGAGGGGAAGATGGAGCTCCAAAAAGCTGAGGGCATTCAAGAACGTTGTAACATTATTTCTTTTGCAACCCTTGCAGAAATTAATCATTTCCACAAAATTCGTGTGAGGGACTTTAAATCACAGATGCAGCATTTCTTGCAACAGCAAATACTCTTTTTTCAAAAAGTGACACAAAAGCTAGAAGAAGCTCTTCACAAGTATGACAGTGTTTAGTCTCTGATTTATGGACTTTGCTCAGCACGAATGTGACCCATGCAGCAGAGCAAATGCTGCTGTAGAGCTGTTGCCAGTGGTAGGTGGCGGTACAAGGATGGGTTTGTGTTCACATGGACCCCGGTTTAATCTCCNTATAATACTGCTGAAAGTCTACCTGGGCATCTGTGACTGTGAGATAAACTTTTAGATTCTCTAGTACTCAATAATTACTTTTGGAGTATCTCTGGTGTAAAAGAAAAAACATGTATTGACAAGATTTTGTGTAATAAGATCTGCTTTTGACATTTCACAAGGATTGGGAAAAGGGATATTTCACATAGTCCAGTTCTTAACAAGGTTATTTTTCTGGTGTTTATGTAGGCTTAAACTGATCTGACTAGTTTTCTCATGCTTTCCCTTGCTGGTATAATGATTAGTTATTCTCTGAAGGACACCATCTGATTTTTAAGGTTGTGATATAGGATGTTTTAGTAACTTTTGCATGCTCGAGCCTTAAAAAAGTGTTGAGTTTTATTTTTTACACAGGATCCACTAGTCTGTGATTTTTCTTACATTAAAAAGCTTTTATTTTATTACTTTTCATTCACACATATATATCTATATGCACACCTATAAAAACACTGAGAGTAAGCCTTATACAAATCCTTGTTGTTATTAAATCACTTGTTAAAGTTCAGTAGTCAAGTCTACATGGTCCTCACAGTTTTGTTTTGTTCTTTACACAGGAGCCCTTACCAAAGTAAAGGAGAGTAAGCGGCACGTGGAAGAGGGGAAGATGGAGCTCCAAAAAGCTGAGGGCATTCAAGAACGTTGTAACATTATTTCTTTTGCAACCCTTGCAGAAATTAATCATTTCCACAAAATTCGTGTGAGGGACTTTAAATCACAGATGCAGCATTTCTTGCAACAGCAAATACTCTTTTTTCAAAAAGTGACACAAAAGCTAGAAGAAGCTCTTCACAAGTATGACAGTGTTTAGTCTCTGATTTATGGACTTTGCTCAGCACGAATGTGACCCATGCAGCAGAGCAAATGCTGCTGTAGAGCTGTTGCCAGTGGTAGGTGGCGGTACAAGGATGGGTTTGTGTTCACATGGACCCCGGTTTAATCTCCGATTATGTAGAAAGGAAACAGTTATAGGGCTATGTAGTAGAAACAGTACCACGCATTGTAACTAAGTTATACTGTGTATGCCTACACCATTGTAACTCTTTTAAAATAATGAATATACTATTTGCCTTATTGCTTTTTGAAATACAGTATCTTAGTGCATACTTCGTAGACCTCAAAGCCCTTTGGGTATTTAAGGAAGTTGGCTAGATAAAAGCCTGCTTCAGATGCCTTTTTACTTTCCTAGATTTGGATTTCCTAAATTCAAACAATTCTCTGTTTACAGACTCCTACTAGAGCAGCTATGTGATTCTGTGCCTTTAGACTCTATTTTTCCTTTTCTAGTAAGTCACATTTTTATGATTGAGTGAATGAAAGGCTGATGCCTATGATGAGAACTGATGATGAAACCTCACATTGACTGGAAAAAAAACAGCTGCCATCCAGTTTGCATAGCAAGTACTTTCTTATGACACATGTTGGCTCAAAAGGGAGAACTTAAATTTTTTCACACTTTCTCTGAGAATGGAGACTACTTGTTACATGTACTAGGATGTTAAGCACATGTACAAAAATACACCACTTAATTCCCTTTCTGAAATAAATGATACAGTGAGGGGTGGGGTCTTTTTGGTATACAGCATTACTGTGAGTGGATATTTGAAGAGTTAGCCTAATAAAAATTGCATATATCAAGGGGATATTAATGCAAGCTATATGGCTGCAACATTTTTTTTAAGTTTCAAATTATTTGCTCTTTGTTCAGTTGCTGATTCAGTTTAACTTCAGACTTGCATCTGCATTGCCAGTTGTCTGAGTTGAAAATCCACTGTGATTCATTAGTTTACTAAGTTAAAAGTTTTAGGGGATGTTCAGTGATATAAATGATCTGAAGTCTTGACTGAACTGACTTGGAAAACAGGTGGCATTTTTATGTTTGTAACACTCAAGAATTAACAATTGTCTTAATTTTTGTATAAATATTTTTTGACAAGCAGGGTGCATTTATATATATGTAAACACTATCTTTTAAAGAGGTTTATGGCTTATTTCCCTTGAATTAAGTCTGAAGTCTGTATTTCTTACCTATTGGTTTCCTTCTTATAGGTCAGTATGAAAGAAGGTTTTTGTTTATCCTATCTTTTTTCTCCTAAACGAAAATAACAAAACTTTGCAAGGAAACAAAAGGTTTATTTTTTTGTTTAGTTGAATTAATCAAAAATAGCTTAAACAAATGAAAGCCTGGAAAAGGAAGTTGAGCAACAGTTACAGTTAAGTACAAATCATTCCTCACCTATGCAGCAGAAATGTGCAGTTCTTCCACTCGATCATGTGAGTTTCTGTAGGTTAACCCCACACCTCTGTTTCAGAGGAATAAAATGTAAGAATGTAGTTTTGGTTCTAAGATTCATCCCCAAATGTTTGGAGATGGTTGTTTTGCACAAGCTGTGTTTGGCGGTGCTTCTAGTACATACACAAACCAGTAAAATACAGAATAATGAAGAGGGGAAAGCGAGTATTTGTAAAAGGACAATCAGTGAGGAAAGACTCAATTTCCAGCCTGTTGAAACAGTTCTGCAAACAAGATTGACCATAAAGTAAGGACCACAGTCATTGGGCTGACTTGCTCTTAACCTTCCTCATGATGTCTCATTCTACATTCAAAACTCACCACTTCCCCTAACAGTTCTTCCCAGCAGTACTCCTGCTTTCCCTTATGTCATTTAATTATGAGACAGAGTGATGAGCTAGGTTTGAGCTGAGTTCCATGGCTTATATTTGCTTAAGCCAGATACTGTTTTAGTGAATGTCTTTACAGTTATTAGATCAGACTACAATCAAACTGATTCTATGTGAAGGTATTAAGACCTATTCAGAAATTGATCTTGGTTCAGTTGAAGTATTTTAGGAGGTTAGTATTAATGACATGTTCATGTCCGGGAGGAAATTAAGCTGTGATATGTATTCATACAACATTATCAGACAGGTACAGTTTCCCTAATAAACTGTCATGGCCTTTACCTTATTTTCTCATTTGTGGATTTATTTGGGCAGGGGAAAAGTGGGGGTACTAATTGGTTAAATTTGATGTACCAGAAAATCTTGACGGGAATCCTGGTTTAAATTGTTGTAGAGTTCAGAAAGGTTTAAGTCTACGTCTATATTAGCATTTTCCTCTTTTCCTCAGATACTCTAGAGTTAAAGTTAAACTGTCTGATGGGTGGAGCAGAAGGAGTTACAGTAAAGGGTGTTGCATCAGGCTGGTGACTGGTCTGGGGTTCCACAGAGCTCGATCTTAGGCCCTGTGCTCTTCACTGTTTTCACAAACCACTTGGACACAGGACTCAAAGGGATGCTAAGTTTGATGTTGAGACTAAGCTGGGAATAACTGTGGACTCCCTTAAAGGCACAGAAGCCATACAGGCAGACATGAATGAATCGGGGATATGCAGTCATCAACCATATGAAATTCAGCAAGGGCTAATGCCAGATTCTGCACCTGGGATGGGGCAGTCCTGGATGTATGGACAGACTGGGGAATGAGAGGCTGGAGAGCAGAGCCATGGAAAGGGCCCTGGGAGTCCTGGTCAATGGCAAGTTGAACATGAGCCAGCAGTGCCCTGGCAGCCAGGAGGGCCAAGCGTGTCCTGGGGGACATCAGGCACAGCATGGCCAGCCGGGCAAGGGAGGGGATTGTCCCCTCTGCTCTGCACTGGGGCAGCCTCCCCTCGAGTGCTGGGGGTGCTTTTGGGTGCCACAGTGTAAGACATTAAACTACTAGAGAACATCCAGAGGAGGGCCATGAGGATGTTGAAGGGTGTGGAGGGGAAGCCTTGTGAGGAACAGCTGAGGTGACTTGTTCTGTTCAGCCTGGAGAAGAGGAGACTGAGGGGAGACCTTGCTGTGGTCTTCAATATCCTCGTGAGGGGAAGAGGAGGAGTCGGCACTGATCTCTGTGGTGACCAGTGACAGGACTCAAAGGAATGGCCTGAAGTTGTGTCAGGAAGTTTTGGGTTGGATATTAGGAAAAGGTTCTTCACCCAGAAGGTGGTTGGGCACTGGGACAGGCTCCCCAGGGCAGTGGTCACAGCACCAAGCCTGACAGATTTCAAGAAACATTTGGACAATGCTCTCAGGTATATGGTGTGACTCCTGGGGATTCCTGTACAAGGTCCAGAGTTGGACTTGATGATCCTGATGAGTGTCTTCCAGCTCAGCATATTCTATGAGTTTATGATGTAGAGAGCCTGAACTCTATTAATGCTTGCTGCACTATACAAGAACTACAGCATTAATTGTATTTGGAACATGTACATTGACCCTTTATGACTGACTGACTACTGAGTGGTGTGGTCTGGGATCCAAATGTACTCTACAGTAATGTGAATGTATATTGTGTGGGACTATGGAAGCACCAAAGGAAATACAACAATTTAAATAAATAAATGTGAAAGAAAGCAAATTTGCTCTGTATCGTAATGTTAAATGCCTTTGTTTCGTGTGATTCATGTAAATTTTTTTTGATGCATCACAGTTTTTGTGTTGATAAGTAGTAAGTATCTAGTATGCTTGTTGGATATCTGCAAGAGGATCCACTGAGATACTGGTTTTCGTTAAAGTCCTGTGAAAACTGGAATGAATCCGTCAGGGGAATATATCTACATAGAATCACCAGCAAGGGGAGTGTGAATAGTATTTCCGTTCAAATTGTAGGGTTTACAGTTAGAAATTTGCAAATAAAATTGGTTTGGTTTTAGAAAGCTTTAATCAACTGCCTGCACTGAAAATACCTACATTACTTGGTGAGGCACAAGTATCTTTTTGGTGAATTACAAGATCTGGTTGGCAGTATCTGATTATTTTGCCAGACCTTCACCATTCCAGCTAGCATCTTCCATGCTGGTTGTCTGTTCCAGCCTGAATTCTTCTGGGAAGCTTAAGTGAGAATTGTTCAGCTATTTCTCAAAAGCAGTTAATAAAAAAATTTTAAAAGGGAGTCTTCTTTTTAAATTCTGTAAACAGTTTGGCTGGAAATCTTTAGTTCTTTCATGCTTTGGAGAAAGGACTTAATATTTGGCAGGCTCATTATCTTTTACAACCTTACATATGCTTTCTGCACTGCCTGTGAAAATTTATCCATCTATTTCCAAGTTACACGAAAGTTTCTCTGGGCCCCACTGTGCTCAGTTTTGACAGATATATTTTCTGTAACTCCCCTTTCCTCCAGGCAATCTTGATTCTAACCTTAGTCAGCAGCAGCTAAGGGAGGCTTTGTAATACTTTTTCCCCTTCATTCAGAGGGGGCTGAACCTCTCAGACTAGAATCTGAGTAAAGAAGCTGTTGATAGGTGCTGGCAGCTCTTTAGGCCTGGCCATGGGAGAAGAGGAGCAGCAGCCTGGAACACAAGTTTGATGTTGTGCCTGGCAGCTACAACAAGGTGGATGTCAGAGATAGTTGAAGAGGAACAGGAAGATAAGAAAATGGTGAGGAGAGAAAGCCCTGTGACTACAAAAGCCTTTTCCTCCAGTGCCTAATTATACTTTGGGCTTCCAAAGCACCCGAGGCCTTTTGCTGTTTCTAAATAGCCATCATGAGCAGGCAGAAAATGGATAACTTTAGTTCTGCTGGTGGTGCAGACAGCAACATTTTGTTTCCATCATTACTTTGTTTGCTCAGTGGTCTCACGGGCAGTTGAAAACTGTTGAAGAACTATTTCGGGGCTGAATGAGATGCCATAACTCAGGCCCAGTCAGACAGCACAGTGGGTGTCAGTGTGGCCTCATGTTCCATCATATGCTTTTTTCTTGGGAAGAGGAGATCCATTTAGGAAATCGTGTGCATAAAATCCCCTGTTAGGGGGTTATATTATTAAGGAATACTAACATTAATGATCTAGTACAAAAATTGAAAAATTTAAAAAAAATTTCATAATTAAAGTTGCCTGTGTAACTAGTATATCAAGACACATCATGAGACATGGTCAAAGAACTTTTTGCACTGTTTCCCTGCCTGATTAAGTGCACACGATAGAAAGCATTGTCCTAGTCATCTTAAGGTCTTTCAGTGAGGTTGTTGTCTCTTTTGCAGCATCAGTTGTACTCTGCACAGTGAGAAAGACCAGCAGAGTGAAGATCACGTACAGGTTGCTGTCAGCCTGCAGAGTGTGTTCAGAGAACTCGACCCTTTCCCCTTCCCAGGTTCCATGCAATATAAGCCATGTGAGATAAATAATTTATATGCTCTTCATTTTGTGTAGGCTTGAGTTTAAACCCAGAACTTACACTGAAGAAAGTGCTGGGAATTCACAATTTTCACCGAAGGTTATGCACATCCTGCTTTGAATAAAGGAGGTGCTTCAAAATGCAACGTTGTCTGGAAAAAAATAATCAGGTATTCATTTCTTTAGGTGGACCAGCACAAATTGGAGGACATTTGTAATCCATTAGCTGCAAAAGAGGAATAGTAAACCTGGGTCATATTGTTGGAATGTTGCAAATATAAACTCCTTGAAATTAGTTTTCAGATACTGATTCATTTTTTAAAAATCCCTTCTAAGAAAATTAATACTTAGGCTTCAGAATGAGGTATGAGTATTATTTAGGAAATAAGGGATGGGGTCACATGTAGAGTAGTGAGGATTCTCAGTCAGGTACTGTTCATTCTGTGAATGGAATGATAAAGGACTTCTCAGATGAATCATGATCATAGAGTGATCATGTCATTGGAGCACATTTTTGATGTATAGTCACAGGAAAGGTGAATTAGCCACATGGGTTAACTTACTTCTGGCATTTCCTAAGGTTTGAGATGCTGCTTTTGTAATTTAGTAATTTCTCAGTATAACACAGTGCAGTATAGTATGTGTGACACATAGAAAAGTAAATTGTGTGATATATGTAAGTAGTGTAATTTCAGTATACTTCAGACTCATGCAGTTGGCAGCAAAGCTCAGGCATGCCCTGAGTTAATTTAAATACAAATTACTTTTAGATACAGTAAAACTCTTAATTTTCTAAAGTTAACAGGCATCTCCTGTGCTGACTGACTGATAGACTTGCCACTTGGCAACTCCTTTTACAACTAAGCACTTAATTTTGTCCCACTTTAAATCAGTGGGATTTTTTTTTGCTTGACTCCACTGGGAAGAATATCAGGCTCAGTGAGTTGAAATTACATCCCTCCATCAACCCAGAAGCATTCAGCCCAGAGTATTCCCCTCCTCTGCTCATTTACAACTGAATCTAACATACAGAATTTCGAAGCTGTCTGTCAAAAAGCTCTATCCTGCAATTTTAATAAAAACCGTCCTCTGTTTTAGGGAATATGACATTATCATTTGAAATGAAGAATGGTACTGCTTTTGGTTTTAAAAGACATTTCCAAGGAGCATGAAAACCTTCTGTGAGAAGATAAAATCAGGAATTTTTAGTTTCATCTCTTCTCTCTTGAGCCTTTTAATTGGCATTAACAACTTTTTTTATGGAGAAAATAATACTGCACAGGAGAAACCTTACATAAATACATAAAAAATTGTAGAGTTAGGTGAGGCAGTACAAAGTTTTATTTTAATGAGTTAGGGTAACTGTTTTTCTCACAGTTGGTACACCTTGTGCTATTTTTTAAGATCTCTTCAGAAAAAAAACTGAGTCAGTTCTTAATTAAAAATGAAGGTGGTGAAATAATATTGCAAGAGTATCCTCCCTTCTGTTTTTAGTCACTAGCCCTCAAGTAAGGGTTGTTGGAGACATTTAGTTCCTTCGCTATCCTTGAGGGGCACTTAGCTGGCTCCCTGTCCTGCAGGAGGCTGCCATACCCATCCCTTCCACCCCAACTCTTCCTAAGGTAACTGGGGGAAAGAGCCACAAACAGCAGTTCAGTTTCTCAGGCAATTTCTGGTCTAGTTGCAAACGTGAAAAATGTTGCAAAACAGCACTTGCAAAATGAGAATTGTCAGTCCCCCAGTGCCATCCTGGCAGAGTGCTGCCACATTCAGTGTTTTGCATTTTGCTTTGCTCAGAGAAATGTTTCAGGCAAGAAGATTACCCCAGTTTTTAAATCAAAGGAATTTAAGACCGTGCTGCTGATTCAGTTGCTGTGTCAAATCTGTGCTAGTGCTTATCTATCAAGTGTAGATTTAATTTCATATAATTGTAAGAAAAATAGAAAGGGTTTTTCAGAACTTAGTAATTGTTGGGAAGACCTCATTTGCTTGCATCCTTGTTCAGGATCTATGAAGCAAGCTTATCAGAGGGAAGGTCCCTGCAGTCAGTGTGGTCAGAGTCAGAGTGTGGCTATGTTGTGCCCATGGGTAGCTGCTGTATAGAAACAGTCTGTACAATAGATTAATGCAAACCAGACTGAATGTGCTAATGAAGAATTGCAAGTTGGTGAGAAAAGCATGCCTTCTCAAGCTCAATTACCTTCTCTGGCAAAGTCTTTAATTTCAAACATTTAGTGTATGCAGTTTCTTTTCCTTGCCACTGTCTCCATGGGACTCACATGTGAATAAGCATAGGCAGTTGCTCTCAGACAGCTTGGACTTTCCAAAAGCAACATCCATTCAGAAGCTGTAGCTGAAAGGCAGCTGTATCTCTGCTTTGAGGTATATAGTGTGGCAAGGTGCCTTTAAGCTCTATTTTGAGTGGCATGAAAGTCAGATGTAAAAATGAAGCTGTGATGATACACATTAAACCCCGCATAAAAATGTGGCCAATGCATCATCTTGCAGTGGTGAGCAGCTAGAGCTGTTGTCCTATTCTGCCAGGTGGTTGTCAGCAACAACACTTCAGTCTCTCAGTGTCTCAAACAGGTAAGTTTCTGGGCTCTGCTATCGATACCCACACAGCACATGCAGTGACAAGGAATTGTGTCTTAGTTCAAGAACTGATTGTTCATACTTTTAACTGTGGTTAAAAAGTGTGGTTGAAGGATTGAGCAATATGCATCCCTGTGCATGGGAGTGGGGAGGAAAGAATTTTAACTGCTCATGGTGGTAACCAGATAAAGGGCAGACTCTGCACCTTGGAAAATTGCTCAGTGTATCAGTGTGGTAAGGAAAGCCTGTCTGGAACTTTTTAGAGCAGGAAGATGAGAAGGAAGGGGGAAGTAATTGTCTCTTTCCTCATAGTCCAAACACAGACTGTGGAGCTGTTTGTTGACAACCAAAGAGGGAAGCTGAAGGATGCTGCAGGTTTCCCTTTGGACCATTCTGAATCATGAATGCCCAGTGGATGAAGTATCCTGCAGAAGGCAATTATGGCTATTTTCTGTTTAGAATCATTATTGCTTGGTCTAAAATACAGGAGCAGCCCTGGCAGGAGGAACCTCTGGCAGTAAATGCTCAAGAGGCTTCAAGGTCATCTCACAACCTTGTGGATGCTGAAAAGCCTTCAGCAGAGAAGTTTTCCAGCTTTCTGCAGCATCCTGTGAGAGCTCTGTCTTTCTCACGCAATATATGAAAAACAGTGAGACGGTTTTGTAAACAAACTCTCTATCTAACACCTGCCAGCTTGTTTTCCAAGTTTTGTTATGGTACTTTGGAAAATATTTTGGAATGGATGTTGTAGAGTCTTAGTCAATCATCCTGAGGGGTGGTTGGTCAAAGGACCAATGGCCTCCTGCCATCTTTGCGAACCACATTACATAAGGCCAGTTTTAATTAATAAATTAATTTGACTTTTCTCCCCAGACTTGGACTTTGTGTCATGTTTTTCTCTCCATTCCTGGTATAACAGTGACACAACCTCAGTTTCATTCTTCTGTGCTTGGAGACAAGGAAAGGATGAGCTGCAGCTCACACTAATCACAGATGCTTATTCCTGAGACATATGTTCCTGAATCTCTGAGACTAAAGGAGCTTGGATTCCCTTACACATGGGAAAAACTATTTCACTGCTATCGAGAACAGTGTGCAATGACAGTCACACTGGCATGAGTGAGGGCTCAGCATTACCTTGTTCCTTAAGAGGACACACTGTAGGTGCACGCCTGCCAAAGAGGACTCTGGGATGTTAGTCCCCAGGTTATAAAAACTTCCATCTGAAGCTGTACAGGAAGGACATAAGCTCTCAAGGGGCTGTGTCTCATGACCCCAGTGCTCATTCCTTCCAGTGACTACTTCTATATGTTCTTTTGCTTCTCCCCCTGGGAAATGTGTATGCAAATTTTTCAGGGAGTCAAGTTTCCAGATGTAGAGATTCTCTCCATGAGCCAAGCACCTTAAGCTAGTTTTACAGGATCTGCATTCCTTATGGGCCTTAAACAGTTTTCTGCTCAGATAGTGTCTTGGAGTGACTTTATGATGCTGTATCCCATATCACCCAGAAATGAATCCTGTGTCTTTCTGTGCCTTTAAACTGAGCCCGAGAGAGGACAGAAAAAAATGAGTGAACTTTTCAAAACAGTTTGTGCTTCAAGGACACGGAGATAGCTGCTGCTGCTGCTGAGGAGCGGAGGAGAGCATCCCTCCTGCTTTTCTCAGCTTTTCGGCTGTTTCTCTGGAGAGAGACTGAGAGTTAAGTTTTTTTCTGGGACTTCAGATTTTCCCTTCTTCTCTTCTGTTTCCCTTCTTTCTCTTCTGGACTGTTTCAACAACATCAGAACACCAGAACTCACTGGGAAAACTTTCCACCTTAGGCCCGGAGGGGGCCCAGGCTGACCCAGCTCCGAGGAGGAGGAGAGAGACCACACCCACAGAAGGGACTTTAAAATCTTCCCAGGTTTCTCTTCACAGCGAGAGGTTTTATTATTTAGCATTATTATTCTTTTCCTGTGTGTTCGTTAAATAAATAGTGTTTTTTTCCTTTTCCTTTCCTCCAGTTAATTTCTTCACAAACCTGGTGGGGGAGAGGTGGCTGTAACCTGCCTTCTAAGAGAGGACATTCAAATTCAGACGTTCCTCTGAATTTTGTCTCAAACTGGGACAGATAGTGAGGAAATTTTGTTCAAATTAGACCTAAAGTAGATTAGCTAAACCATGTTAAAACCTTATGTTCATGTGCTCATTCAGGATTCATGCTATTCCTATTTAGTCTTATTTGCACACATACTGAATTAAGGTTAATCAAATTAAGCTTAATGCTGAACAAAAATGGCCAGTGTTTGCATAGGGAGTTATGCAGCTCTAATACCTAAATTCCCTTATGTAGCTGACACATGAAAACTAGTCAGAAAATTTCTGCACAGAAAAGATACCAAATAATTTCCTATATATTCTAGAATTTATACAACATCTGAACAACTTTTATCACTCCTAGCATCTTTTCTAAACTGGGATTAGAGGCTGACACTGCTCTAGACCAGGTCAGACTGCCAGTATGAGCTGCAAGCGCATATCCATAGGAATCCCAAAACCAGAAAAGGCAGAGAGAGAAGAGGCTCTTTGAGCCTTCATGGTTCGCAGCGTTGCTGCAAATACACCACCTCATGTGGGAGACATGACATGCCTTCTGCCCTTCACACCAGACCATGCCATCCTTCTGCTAACAACCATCTGCTGAAGGCACTCCCACAGGCCAGTCACTGTCCCCGCTGCCCGAGGGAGGAACAAGCATAAGAAAGGAAAACAGGCAAAAACAGGTTGATGAAATTAAACTGTGATCTATAGCAATGGGCAATGTTATCAACGTGTTTATTGTAGGGGTGACTCAACTTCTTTCTTATTATTGGTGCATCAAGCATGTTCTGTCTGAAAGAACTCTTTTTTGGTATAAATTTACTATACATGTATCCTTTCTGCTTTCAATCTTTACTCCAGTTGGGCTGGCTGCATTCTTAGAACTTGTATTAAAAATTCATGAAAACTTTCGTCAAGATTTTACCTGTCAGATGCATTTTTGTCTCTTGTGTTTGTCTCTTGTGAATAGCTGTCACTGAAATATTGTTTCAATGGTTAATTTGAACTCCTTCTGGTTCATTTTTAATTCCTGCTCAAATGTTTGTAATTTCATAGGCTGACAGTGAGCAGAACCTAATCTCTATCAGTGGGAAGGGAGATAACGTAACTGGGTTTTTCCTCTCTGTCTCGGGGTCCTGATGAACACAAAGCAGAGGTGTGTCCCTCTGTGAAGAGCATAGTGAAGCTGACATATGGGCTGCTGCAATGAGCACACATTGCAACAAGAGCAACAAGAATGTCTGGGGCTACATTCAAGGAGGCAGCCAATTCCTAAATTATATATTTAAAATACCTTCATCCACCACTGCTCAGTCCTGGAAAGTGCCTAATTCCATAACTACTTACATTTTCAGGTTTATGTTTTTGGAACTGATGCGATGCAGGTGCACTTTGCCCCTCCCTCAGGGTTGCTCAGGTCTTCGTAAGTTCAATAACCTCATTGCTTAAGGTGCATGTAAGATGCATCAGCACAGATTAACTGGACCTTGCTCTACCTGAGTTTCTTAGAGTTGTGAGGGTATTGCTAGAGGTCACCTGAAGGAGAGCAAGGCCTAGATTAAGCATCTGCCCCCTAAGTGCAGTGTCCAGAAATTGAAACTTTAAACTGGGTTCACTTTCTTCTGATTGATCCTGCTGGCTTTTTTCCGGTAGGAGAGTTCATGGCTCCAGAGGGTTGAGTCTCAAGATTTATCTGAGTGAGACCCAACACCTACCAGCTAAGCTGAGAGCCTCTCTCTAGCAATTCAGAGTGCAAAGTGCATTTGGAGTTACACTCAGCTGGAAATGCTGGCTATTTGTTTTGCCTTAAATTGTCTTTCACAGAATCACAGATTTATTAGGTTTGGAAGGGACCTCATGAGATCATCCAGCCCAACGCCCCTGCCAAGGCAGCATCACCAAGAGACACCACACAGGAACACATCCAGGTGGGTTTTGAATGTCTCCAGAGAGGGAGATTTCATGACCTCCCTGGGGAGCCTGTTCCAGTGCCCTGCGACCCTCAGTGTAAAGTTTTCCCTCATGTTGAGGTGGAACTTCTTGTGTTTTAGTTCATGGCCATTGCTCCTTGTCCTGCTGCTGGGCACCACCAAAAAAGTCTGTCACCATCCGCTTGGCACCTGCCTCTGAGATATTCATACACATCAGTGAGGTCCCCTCTCAGTCTTCTCTAGACTAAGCAGGCCCAGCTCCTTTAGTCTCTTCTCATAAGAGATGTGCTTCAAACCCCTCATCATCTTTGTGACCCTTTGCTGGACCCTCTTCAGTAGCTTCTTGTCTTTCTTGTACTGAGGAGCCCAGAACTGGACACTGTACTCCGGATGTGGCCTCACCAGAGCCAAGTGGAGGGGCAGGATCACCTCCCTTGACCTGCTGGCCACGCACATCCCAACGCACCCCAGGATCCCACTGGCCCTCCTGGCTGCCAGGACACACTGCTGGATCATTGTCAACTTGTGACCCATCAGGACTCCCAGGTGGTTTTCAGCAGAGCTGCTCTTTAGTGGGGCAGCCCCAGCCTGTGCTGATATTTGGGGTTATTCCTCTCCAGGTGCAGGACCCTGCACTTGCCCATATTGAACCTCATTAGGGTTCTCTCCACCCAACTCCCCAGCCTGTCCAAGCTCCACTGAGTGGTACTGTATGATAAACCAGCCAATATTTCACATATGAATTGTGGTGATCCTGCACGGTGCTAGCTCAGGCAGTAAGCACTTCTGAAACCAGTAACAAGGTTTTGAGTGTCAAAATTACTAGGAAACGAGGCTGAATTAGGGTAAACCACAAACTGCAACACAGTCTTTCTCACGCTTTTCAAGATACATGATTTTAAAGATAATAGAGGGTTTATTCTCAGCATGTTTTGAAGTGGACTCCATGCCTGTGTCAGTGCTTGCTGATATGGGTGTGACTGAGTAACGGCAGCAGGTATCTACTTTCAGGTTGGAAGAAAATAAATGACAACAAGCACACTTGTTCAGCTCTTGCACATTTATTTATCAACATATATAAAGAAAGTGGCATCCTTCAATAAAAGGAAAATATTCAAATCCTGTTGACAGCAGGTTCTTCTAGCTATAATTTGTTAGATATTTAATGCCCACACTGATGTTAGGCAGCAGGTGCCTACTTTTCCATTACTGACATCTCCCTAAAAAAAAAAGAAAAAAGGAAGCCAAACAGACAAAAACCACAAAACACGTAAAGAAACAAACAGATGTTTAAATGAGACTATAACACACTGACACATCTCTTCACTCAGGTTATAATTTCTTGTGTTAACTATAATTGTAAACATCATGTCAATATACCTATACCCCCTGTTCAGTGCTGAGTACTTAGGTCATTTTGTCATTCTTTTCTGATAATTGTTTTGTGACTCGCAGATTTTGAAGTAGTGTATTTTCTCTCTTATCATAAAAGCTGGAAGAGTGCCCAAAGCATATTAGCTCATCAGCCAGCCACTTGTACCTGCTGCTCACTGTCTGCTACTGCTAAATATATGCTAATGATGCTATCTGAGCCTTGGGATGAATTTGTAAATTGTGCTCATGCCAGGGAAATGAATGCTACTTACAAAGGTGACAAAGAAAGCAGCTGCCTTTAGATGAGATGAATCACCACATTATATATTACTCTAGGGTAATAAATTATATTTTCAGTCTTGAATTCATTTTTTGGAAATATGGTTATATGGCAACTGTAGCATGTGAGAAACCTTTCAAAGTCTCCTGAGGTGGAATAAAGAGACTGTAATAGATTTTTTATTAATGTATGTATTGTTTTTGTATTATTTTTTAATTATTTTTTTATTTTTATTTTTTGAACTGATGTTTAAATACATACAAATCTTTGAGGTTTTAGAGGTCTTTTCACATATTGTGTTGTAATTAAAAAACTGCAGCCTTTAAATATTTTAGAAGGCTTTTTTTCCCTTTCTTTAAGTTACTTTTTAACAACAGTGTGCAATGTTCAGCATGTCTGAATTAGTTATGTATAAGATATATCAAAAGCAATAGTGGAATAATATGAGAGCAAATCAAGCTAATTTGAAATGTCAATGTGCTGTAAAATAATGCAGCCTCTGTTAAATATGTTTGGTATGAAAGAACAATTTAAGCCAACTGTAAGTACAGCTGGAGTTGGAATTGTTTAAACATTTTTGAAAGATTATAATAAAGACATGTAAACTGTCTGAAAACTTGGGTTCTGCAGTTGACACAGATGCAGAGGAATAGAGGTTGGGATAATTTTGGAAAGCACTGCAGTTCCTTTTTCTTCAGTGTTTTTGTAGTGCCAGGACAGGCAGTGCCAATGCCCTTCCAAAGTGCTTTTTCATGCCCCATCCTATTCCCTCAAACTAAAACAGGAACAGAAGAGGTGAAGAGAATCAGCCAGACACACAGAGTGGGTGTTTAGGCTGTCTGCCCACGAAGTCAGTGATGGGTATCCCAGGGCACAGACATTGCTCTCCCCTTGCCTTCCTGCTGGTCTCATCAGCAGCTTCTAGTGCCAGGAAGTGCCACAGGCTGGACTGGGAGGCAGAGTCCAGGGTGGGGAAACTCTTTCAGGAGTCTGCAAATGAACCCTACTGTTGTCCAGGCCCAGAACTGGCTAATCACTGGGAGCTGGGCTGACACTAGGTACAGTATGACATGACACCCTGAGGTACAGGACTGCCGTCTCATGGGAAGGCCAGCAAACACAGCTCTAGTTCTTAAGCCCTGTTCACATGAACTATTCTAAACATGCTGGATCAGTCAAACTGATCAGACAATCTGGGAAAAAACAAAGTCTTAATAATTTCTGAATAAGTCATAGAATTTTCTTTCATATGCTAAACCACTGGAAATAGAAACTTTTGAATTTGTCCTTGCTAGGGATGAAACAATATGAAAGAACTTTTTAAAATATTTATATTTAGCCACAAAAATACTTCTCAAAAAGCAATGGCCAAAAATACGTGCAGGAAGCATGACTGAGAAATACAAAAAGCATCTAGAGAAGTAAACTTAGGACAACAAGTATTTCAGCCCCACAAACATCCCAGACTATGAGAGCACCACAGTGGCAGGAACCATCTTAGCCCGCAGTCATTCTGGCCATAGGAGCTGTGCTTAACCTCTTATAGACGGCACTGACATTCACCACATGGGTTTTCACAGAATCACAGAACATCTTGATTTGGAAGGAACCCACAAGGATCATCAAGTCCAACTCCTGGCCCAGCATAGCACCATCCCCAAGAATCTCACCACGTGCCCAAGAGCATTTTCCAAACACTTCCTGAACTCTGTCAGGCTTGGTGCTGTGACCACTGCCCTGGGGAGCCTGTCCCAGTGCCCAACCACCCTCTGGGTGGAGAACTTTTTCCTGATATCCAACCTAAAGCTCCCCTGACACAACTTCAGGCCATTCCCTTGGGTCCTGTCACTGGTCACAGAGCAGAGATCAGTGCCTGCCCCTCCACTTCCCCTCATGAGGAACTGCAGTGAGGTCTCCCCTCAGTCTCCTCTTCTCCAGGCTGAACAGACCAAGTGCCTTCAGCCGCTTCTACAGCCCAGCAGCTTTAAAAGAAAACCTGAGCTTTCCCAGTCCCTGCACACACATCATGGCTGGAAGATGACTCTGTGAAATGTTTTGAGTGCTCTGTGAAAGTGTTGCTATTAGAGAGTGATTATAGAAACCCAAATATCTCCAGAGACACCACTCTGCTGTGTAACCCTGTTAGCCCTGCAATGCAGCACTGCCTTCCAGCAAGAACCCATGAGCTCTGCAGCAGCTTTCCAAGGCCTCAGGACTGAGACCCTCTGGTTTGCTCTGTCTGAATACCTCTTAAGTTGCCTGCAGCTCTGTTTTACTTTGTTTAGCCTCCAGTTACCCAGGTGCCTACGGTTAATTCCCTCTACTTGTGTTTATCCTTGCATGGTACAATCATGGTTTTATGCAGCTGGCAGTAGCAAGCGGTGGTGCTGTGTTGAATGAGATGTTTAAGACTCTGACACACAATACAGCGCAGAGAAATAGAGGTGTGGTGTGACAGCAGAGGATTTGAGAAGTAGAGATACAAAGTGCATTGCAGAGGCTTACAGGGATGGAGCAGTAAGAGATGGGCCACAGGCTTGACACTGGAGACTCATCAGTTGTCCATTTTAGAAATATGGGTCCCGATCTGGACAAAACTAATTTTACAGCTAACAAAAGGAACAAGGAAATAATATCTAACATACATCAATAGTCCTATATGTACTAAATACATTTGTAAAATGAAGCCACAGACCAGCAAAGCAAAATAAAGGTATAAAACTGTTTTAGAAAACATTAAAAAAAAAACCCTTATCCCAAGTGCATATCAGGGAAGGACGAAGAATCCAATGCCATGACCATCATGTTCCTCACAGTGAGTGACTCCAGGGGCTATGGTTGACACTGCTTTCCTCTCCAGTTGGTCCAGAGTTCCTAAAGGTCCAGAGGAGAGTGGAAGGGTCAGCATATATCCAAGGAAAGGGATAGAAAATATTAAATATATGCATGACAACTTTATTATTGCTATGACTGAGACTTTTTTTGTACAGAAGTGCTCTAACTGCATTACTAGTCTCCCTTCTCCTGCAAGAATATCTACATTCTTGAATTGTAGATTAATTAGTGATTCTTCAATTAGACCATTAAGATTTTTTGTTACAGTAACAATAAATTCTTGGCTTTATTTATATATGTGTGTCGTGGTTTGACACTGGCCCAATGCTAGGCACCCACGAGAGTCACTCGCTCACCCTCCCCACCCACAGCTGGGCAAAAGGAGGGAAAAGAGGAAAAAGGGTTAACAGAGGCTTCATGGGTGAGATAAGGAGAGCGGGAGAAATATTTCAAGGGCAAAACACGCTCAACCTTAGTTGCTAAGTAAAATTTATTACTAACAGAATCAGAGGAGGGTGATGAGAAGTAAAATAAGCCCTTAAAACACCTTCCCCCTCCCCAGGCCTTCCCTCCTTCCCACCGACTACACAGGGAGGCAGGGCAGGGAGGTTTTGGTCAGTCCATCACCAGGATTTCCTTCCGCTGCTCCAGGAGAGGAGTCCTTCCCTGTGAGGCCGTGGGGTCCCTCCCACGGGAGACAGTTCTC
>VXAZ01002032.1:5915-22388 GCA_013399875.1 Gymnorhina tibicen | reverse complement strand
AAAAATAAGCTAAAATAGCTTTAACTCATTTTTCCAAAACATAGTGCTTAATTTCCTTATTTTTCCTTTAATAATATCTGTCAGAACTTCAAAATGATTGATCTTACAGAAAAGTAAAATTAGGACATGACATTTTAAATATGACTAGATATTTTTAGAATGTCTCTAAATGTTTCTGTGATTTTGACCTAAAAAATCAGTTTTGAGTTTATTTATTAAAATCTGCTTTAGTTAGTTGAAATTTTAAGTGTAACTGCTTCCACTTCCATCATGGATGTCTGACATCCTCTGCAAACCTAGACCTGCTCTGTAGCATTTATCTAATTGGTAAACATTGCCTCTATCACAAGACCTGAAAACAGTTAATTTTTTTCTCTTTTCTTTTTTTTTTTTAATCTTGGGCACTGAATTCTGGAAGATAATTATTACTTTGAAATTGACTTCATTTTTTTCTAATAATTTAAACTGAACAAGTATATGTGTTGGTCAGCCTGGTGAAACTTAAATGAGGTGGTTTTTTTTTAATCTACACTGATAGTATGTAACTTACTGTGTTAACGTAGGGGTTTTTTTAAGTTGAAAGGTGGTGTAAACTATTTCATACACTTTTATAACATACATTGAAATACAGTAAAAATACATATAATACTAACATTAGGTATAGAAAATGAATACATTTTTTCTTACTCTATATCCTTTCCTGCTCTTGTTTATACTTATTCATGGTTTTAGTAAGAAAATATGTTCTTATTTTATATGTTTCAATTACCTTTTTGTCCAGAAACAGTAGTCCCTTGTTTGAAGAACTGCCAATTAACTTGACACTGAAGGAGTGTTTTATCATGCTATCAAATTTCTTGTTTCTTCATGTAACTAGAAATACATAGAAACAAGATAATTCAAAGATTCATGTGGAGTCAGTGTGTGGAGAGCAGATTTAAAAGGTGACAACAAAAGGATTTTGAAGTTGATAGATGTTAAAGACTTTTATTTTGCATTTTTGCAAATGCTGTTTCTTTCTTCCCCTGATTCTTGTCAGGAAGCACTTTTTTCACTGGCCTATTTCTTATTTTATCATTGAATTAACCCTCTCCTCCCTGTATTCAAAAGCCCATTTTGCTGAAAAAAATGACAATCTCTTCTATTTGGAACTTGTTTCCGTCATTCTCAGGAAACTATCTTTAGATAGCTCTTGCTTGTCAGTCACCATTAATGACTTATGATTCCAACATTTAGTACTGAAACCTGCACAGATATTTTAAAGTAAAAGAAAACAGCCTTAGAAAATTACACACTACTAAATACACTACATTAGTGACTAATATTGGATGGAAGTAATAACAAATACCAGGTTTCTCCTCCAAACTGCAACCTCATGTACAGCTTTATTAACTTTTACTTATTCTCTGTCCCTAAATGGCAATTGCCAGAAGCTAAAATTGTATTGCCAGAAAGTAAAATAGTATGTCAGGGAGAAATAACCCTCCATAAACTCATTTCTTTCATACAGCCCTATAGCAGAAGTAAGATGCTGTGGATCTGACCTAGCTTATGCATTATTATGCATAAGCTAGGTTCTACATTCACAGTGACTGGGAGAACTAGTGTGTATTTTGATACTGACCCATGTTATTTATATCCCTTGTGTTAGTTATTTATCAGTATATTGAGCTTCAATGTGGGAAGATCGGTCAAGGTTCACATGGCATATAATACAAATGTTGATGACCTATTTATTGTAACTATTAAAGCCATAGTGTTTCACAGGATCACTATGTAACAGAATCACAGAAACGGATGGTTGAAGGTTGGGAGGGACCCTTGTACAACCTCCCTGCTAAAGCAGGGTCACCTGCAGAAAGTTGGCCATTACCATATCCAAATAGCTTCTGAGTGTCTTCAAGAAGAGCTCACAACTCTTCTGAGCAACCTGTGCAAGTGCTTAGTCACTTGCACAGCAAGAAAGTGCCTCCTGGTGTTAAGATGGAAGTAACTGTGTTTCAGTTTGTGCCCATTGTCTCTTGTCGGGTCACTGGTGTTACAAACAGGTTTAAACCCAGAAGAGCAGAGAAAACTAAGTCTCTGTGTATAAAACGGAACGAATTTTGAAGGTTCAAAATATTCCCAAAAAACCATGATTAAAACCAAATAAGGTTAAATGTTGATGCCAAAAAAATAATATATTTTTTTTTAATAGTACGAGAGGGGAAGAGAAAGAAAGAGAAAAGTGGAGAAAAATAGAAATAGCTAAGGTTACTTTAAAAAGCATAGGATAGGTCACCACCACACAGTACTACCTTTGTTGCTGCTGAGACAGGGTGAGGGGAGTGAAGCAGTTTTTACCTTTTTTTTTCCTGCTGTTTGAAGTGTCTTATCTGCCTTCTCCAACATCTGGAGCCGTTTGGCTGGAATGCGGCAGCCCATCCTCCTAGATGCAGGCACACTGCCCAATCCTCCAGACTTCAGTCCAGGGGTGCAGGATCGAGGGGTTCTCCCTCAGGCAGGTGGCATTGGCTCCCGGAGGCCTCAGGCTGTCTCGCAGCAGATGGTGGTGGGGGCAGAAAGGCAAAGGTCGGGGATTCTGCCCTTTGCTTTCCCCTCCACATTTTGCACCATATTCGCCTTCTTTTTTACGAGCCTCAAGGTGGACTACTCACAGTCCATCCCACACATAGTTTCAGGTGTTCAAGAGTGATTATGATAAGCAGATATAATGATCAAGCACTTTTTCAAGCCTTTCTCTTACTATCAGGCTCTTATAACTGGGCACCACTGAAAACAGCCTGGCTCTAATTTCTTTATGCTGTCACCCCGTATATTTGCACAAATTAAAGACATAATCCTAAAACTTCTCTACTCCCGGCTGAACATTCCAAGTTCTCTCAGCCCTCCTGCATAAGAGAGTTTCTCAAGCCCCTAAGTCATCTTTCTGGCCTTTTTGTTGGATGCACTCCAGTGGCTACACATCTCTTGTACTGGGAGACCAAAAGTTGACAGAATACTCTAGGTGTGGTGTCACCAGTGCTCAGTAGAGGGGAAGGACCACCTTCCCTGACCTGCTGGCAATGTCCCACTAATCGACTCTAGGAAAGCTCTACTGGCCTTCTTAGTGCTGTGGACGTATTGCTGTTTCCGTGTGCAAGTATGATCCCCTATAGCCTTCCCTGTAAAGTAGTTTTGAAGAAGAGTAATGCCCATCATGGATCCTGTATGCCTGACAATATTCCTCCGAAGGTCCAGAACTTTGCACTGCTTTCTGTTGAATTGTATGAGGTTGCTATCAGACCATTTCTTCAACCTTACAAAGTCTGGATGGCTGCACTGGCATGTGCAGCCATCTGGCATGTTATCCGCTCCTCCCAGTGCTATATCATAATCAAACATTTTAAGGCTACACTTTGCCTTATCATCCAGATAACTAATAAAGATACTGAACATGACTGGATTCAGTATTTACCCTTGGGGTATGCTGCTCATCACTGCCCTATATTTTGTTGTTGTTTAGGCCTGTTAACACAGCTAGCTCTCAGCCCATCTCAGCTCACTCTCTGCTCATCCAGCCGTACTACTTCCTTTCTACTATGAGGAAGTTATGGGATAAGGTGTCAGAAGACTTACTGAATTCAAGGTAGACAATATCTACTCCTCTTCCCTAATCTAGAAAGCTGTCATTTGATTGTAAAAGTTTATCAGGTATGCCAAGCATGACTTCCCCATGGGTGAATTCAGGTTTACTACTCCTGATCACCTATAGATAACTCCCGTGTCTGGCAAGAGCTCCCAGGACTGGTTGTTCTGTAATCTTCACAGGTATGGAGGTAAGGCCAGATGGGCCTGTAATTCCCTCAATCCTCCTTCCTGCCCCTGTTGAAGGTAGCGGGATATGCTATCCTTCAGTTCTGAAGCACCTCTTCCAATTGCTATGTTTGTTCAAAAATTAGTGGCCCTGCATTGCTGGCCGCTAGCTCGTGGGTGCATTCCTTAGGGCACACAGATTTATTTATGTCCGGTTTGCTTGAGTATTCAGTAAGCTGACTCTTTATCAACGAGCATAGGTCAGCCTCACTCCAGGCTTTTCACCTCTTCTCCAGGGTCTGGTAAAGACTGGTGTTTAGTATCTCAGGCTTTTTTTAATGTAGTGTTTTTCTCAGATAATTTTGTTTCTTTATCAGTAACAATAAAATGAACTGAGGTTTCTCATCTATGATGAGTATAATCTGTTGAAATTCAAAATATGAATTAATTAAATTTAAAATGGTTTTGGACTAGTATATTTTTTAAAGAATACACAAGTGTGAAGAACGCATTTTTATTGCTTTTTACTGGGGTTTTTTTCTATTTTTTTTAATAGAGGGAAAGATGTTCTCTGCTACCCGTTGTTTTCAGTTTCAAAGGATTTTATTGAAATAAGTCTTACTAAAATGAAAACCCGTCTTTTCTGTTTCTTGCACTGCTAGGGTAAGCAATTTGCACCTGTATTGCCTGAAAGTCATGAGACATTTCTCACAGTTTCAAATTCAGCTGTAAGTAACAGTTCTGGGTTTGTGAATAACAGCTTAACCTGATGAGCTCTGTAATTTGGTAGTCTTCCATTCCAGGCAAAATAACGTCCAGTTAAGGCAAAAAGCATGTGACCTTTGTGTTTTAAAACAGCCTGAAATATTTAATATTTCATGGTCTTTAAAATTTATTATCATGTAAGATAAATGAAAAAGTCCATAAAAGTGGTATGAAAATAACACTGTAGATGTGCTATAAAATGTTAGTTGAGCAGTCCACCATGTTACGTCAGGCTTCGTTGAAATTTTTCAACTTCACTGAATTTTTCAACTACTTAAACTAAAGCAAAAATTACTACTAATTCACAGTTTTTGTTCATCAAAGTAAAACTTAAGTTAGATAAGGAAATTGATAGAATTAGTTCAATAGCAGACTGTAAAAATGCTCAAAGAGTAAATACACTAGATCCCATTATGCCGATTTTTTATCATAGTGGGTCAAAGCTGTGCTATTCTATTCAAAGGGGAAACAGTGGACATTAGGATAAACATTGTGGTTATATATAAAATCCTTACAATTTTTTCAGTTAATCTGTGTGAGTTAAATATTGCGTTGCATGTTAATACATTTAGATAGTGCTATTTCAATGGCAGTATTTTGTCTTCCAAAATAAAAAAAATTTAGATAGTTCTTTTCTTTTCCTCTTTCTATGTAGTAATGATTCAAAAGAGCTCCTTGGGTTTTTCCTCAATTATCTAGAAAATACAGTGTTTGCATACCATCTCTCTTTAATAATTTTTTTTCCATTCCATATAATATATCTTTGAGGTAAAATTTCCTAAAATAATTGAGTTACAAGAATAAGAAAAAAACAGCACAATATTTTGAAACATATATACGTGTTTAGAGATGTCTGAAAATGCACCTTTCTGTTTTTACGCACTGTATTGAAAAATGTCTGAAGTTCCTTAAGCACTTAAGACTTTGAAAAATCAATTCATTTTCTCATTCATAATTTATTATTTGAAGCTATTGGCTCCTGTCTTCTGAGAATCTCAAAACTAGTGTTCTAGGTTTGCAGGATTTCTTTAAGCACTTGTGCCTAAATGCTAGTGGAACTGCGCTAAAGTTAAAACTCTAGTTACATAATTTTTAACCATTCTTCATCTCAAAATAACTGCCTGTCTGAGATGGAATGCAAGGGAAATAATCTATTCTATGTTTAAATAATTTATACACTCTTTAATGTATAGACAGCATTTTCTGATTAGGATTTTACTTCCTTTTTTTTAAAAATTTTTGTAATTGGCAAGAAATTGACGAATTCAATTGCAGAATGTAAAAATGAAGGATAAGTATATTAGGTCATATTAAGTCCAGTTTTTATCATGAAGCACAAAGCTATGCTATCCTATTCTGAGGGGAAAAAATGGACATCAACATGAAACTTTGTGGGTTTAATTCAAAACTTCGGTTATCAAAGGTATCACATTAGTTATAAAAAAATCTAAATCTGTTTTATAAACAGTCACAATTTGAGGCTTGTCATTGTTGTAAGAACCTGAAGAATGGCAAAGGCCCAAGTGAACTGTATGAAAGATCATTGTTTAACAAAATGGTGATATCTTTTGTGTCCTTCTCCACAGGAAACATAGAATCATAGAATAGTTTGGGTTGGAAGAAAGCATAAAGATGATCTAGTTCCAGACAGCCTGCCATGGACAGGGACAACTTCCACTAGACCAAACTGCTTAAAGTCCCATCCAGCCTTGTCTTGAACACTTCTAGGGATGAAGTATCCATAGCTCCTCTAGGCAACCTTTTCCAGTGTCTCACCACCCCCAAAGTAAGGAATTTATTTCTAGCATCTAATCCAAACCTATTCTCTTTTAGTTTGAAGCCATTCCCTCCTGACCAATCACTACAGGCCCTTGTGAGAAGTCCCTCTTCAGCCTTCTTGTAGGCCCTTTTTGGATTCTGGAAGGCCACAATAAGATCTCCACAAAAACTTCCTTCTCCAGGCTGAACAACATTATCTCTTTCAGCCTGTCTTCAAAGGAGAGGAGCTTCAGCCCCTTGACCACCTTTATGGTCCTTCTCTGGACCGACTCTAAGAGATCCACATCTTTCTTGTCTTGGGTGCTCCACACCTGGATGCAGCACTCCAGATTGGGGCAGAGGGGCAGAATTCCCTCCCTCACCCTGCTGGCTATGCTGCTTTGGGTGCAGCCCAGGACATGGTTGTCTTTCTGGGGTGTGAGTGCACATTGGCAGCTCATGTTTGAGCTTGTTGTCAGCCAACACCCCCAAGTCCTCCTCCTCAGGATGGCTTTCAATCCATTCTTAGTTGAGCCTATATTTTGGTCGGGATTTCCCCCATTCAAGTGCAGCACGTTTCACTTGGCTCTATTGCAGTTCATGGTTTGCATGGGCCCACCTCTCAAACATATCAAGGTCCCTCTGGATGACATCCCTGCCCTCCAGCATGTCAACTGCACCACAAAACTTGGTGCTCTCAGCAGGCTTACTAAGGGTTTACTCAATCCCACAGTCCATGTCACCAAAGATGTTAAAAAGTACTGGTTCTGATACCAGTTTCTGAGGAATGCCACTCATCACTGTTCTCCACTTGGACATTGAGTGAGTCACTGACCACAAATCTTTGAGTGCAGTGATTTAGCCAGTTCCTTATCCACCAAGTAGTCCATCCATCAAATACATGTTTCTCTGCTTTAGAGACAATTATGTCATATGGGACTGTGTCAAATGCTTTGCACAAGTCCAAGTAGATGACATTAGTTGCTTCTCCCTTATCCACATCACTCTAACCTCATCATAGAAAGCCACCAGATTTTTCAGGCACTATTTGCACTTAGTGAAGCCTTGTTGGCTGTCATCAATCACTTCTTTGCTTTCCATGTGCCTTAGCACAATGTCTAGGATGATCTGGTCCATGATCTTGCCAGGGACAGCAGTGAGACTGACTGGCCTGTAGTTCCCTGGGTCTTCGTGTTTCCCTTTTCGAAAATGGGGGTTATTCTTCTCCTTTTCCAGTCAGTGGGACCTTCATCAGACTGCCACAACTTGTCAAACATGATGGATAGTGGCTTAGCCACTGCATAGGCAAGTTCCCTCAAGGGCCCATGAACGCACCTCATCAGTTTCCATCAACTTGTGTGCCCTCAGGTTCCTTACTGGTTCTCAAACCCAGTCTTCTACAGCAGACCACTCTTCATTGTCCTAGGCCTTGCCTTTGCCTTTGGCAACTTTGTCAATGTGGCTACTGCACTCGGCAGTGAAGACCAAGGGAAAAAAGTCATTGAGTACCTCAGCCTTCTCCATGTCCTGCATAACCAGCTCTTCTTTTCTTTTTTTTCCAGGGAGGGCCCACATTTTCTCTAGTCTTCCTTTTATCACCAAAGTACCTTTAGCAGCTTTTCTTGTTGCCTTTTGCATCCCTGGCCAGATTTAATTCTGGCAGGGTTTTAGTTTTCCTAGACTGATCACTGGCAGCTTGGACAATCTTTCTGTATTTCTGCCAGGCTGCATGTCCTTGCTCCCACTGTCTGTAGGCTTTCTTTGTCTGTTTGAGTCCAGGGACTCACTGTTCATCCATGCAGGTTTCCTGGAATTTTTGCCTGACTTCCTTTTTGTTGGGATACATCACTCCTGAGCCTGCAGGAGGGGATCTTTTAATATTAACTAACTTTCCTGGGTCATTTTTCCCTCCAGATAAAACCCTACTCTAGCAAGCACATCCCTGAAGAGGCCAAAGTCTTCTCTGTTTAGATTAACAAGCTTGCTGTGTGCCCTCCTTGCTGCCCTGTCCATATTAGCTGTTGAAGCATTTGTTATTCATATGGAAGTAACCACATCAAAATATATGACCTTGTGTAAAACCTGTGCTAAGTATTTCATTATTTGTTTTGTTTTACTATTTGTTTATGTTTTTAATTTTATTATTTTCTCTTCATTGACAGTTCAGCCATCCTTTTCAGTATCACATGTCCTTGGATGGAACATATATTTGCTTCTGTGGTTCTCCCAGAAACACGACAGGTGAAATTAGCATGCTTTGATTCCTGAAAAACATGCAAAACACCTCCTGATGGCCATCTTTTCTTTGTACTGCTCATGACAAAGCTACCTGGTTCCTGATACAGTAGCTGAAGTGCTTGAAGGTCTCAGAACTTTTGTTTCCATACTGTGTACAACGACTTCTGAGACGTTCAAGGTGTTGGACCAAGGAGAATTGCTTAATCTCTCAGTCATTTTTTCATTTTTGAGACAATTTATGTACAGTAAGGCAAAATCATAAACCTGTTGATGTGATAAGCACGCTGTAGTGCAAATTGATATGAGGTTTGAGAGTATGCAGCTGAAATGAATCTATTTCATTACTCTTAGGCTGATTAGAAAATTAAATATGAGAACCTACACTATGATGGAATATTTTCTTCAAAACTCTAAAGAACTCTGATTCTGTTTCTTTTTAGTTTAAATCAGTTTCAACAAAGCTAACTAACATTTTTAAAACATCTTTTTTTTAGTACAAGGCTTTTTTTTTCCCAGGTTATATTATAGTCTTGGTATAAGTCTGTAATTGCAAAAATATTTTACCAAGCTTATGTGTGTATCAACTAACCAAAAGTGCTGGAGGCTTGCCAGACTGGTAGTATTGGATCAAGACTAATGAATAAGAGTCTAGGATCTGCAAATGACTCCTGCATTGAACTACTTTGTATTTGGATTTTTTTGTTGTTGTTTTGTTTGGTTGGTTGGGGTTTTTTTACACTTTAAACATCCACATATAAGAACTACTCCTTTCATTTCTTCCAGTTTGGCCTACAGTAATAGCTTTCTTAAGCACATAGAGCAGGGCTACTACATAGAATGAATGCTAATGTCCACTGTAAAGGAAATTCAAAGAATAATTAACCTTCCTGAGACATATTCTATCTTCATGCTTCTTTGGGAATGGAATTCCTAGATACATCCCTAGAAATTGTGCATATTTCATACAATTAATAAATATATGATTCTTTTTCTGACTTTTTCTATGACTATATACCTATCTTTACTTAATTCCATATTGCTGCCCCGTGCTTTCCAGAGTAGATGCTGTCAAACACTTTCCAGTAGAGGGATGAGCAGTAATATGTAGTTTATTTTAACTAAGTGAATGAGCTGAGATACCCACAGCTGAAAAAGAAATTATTCTTAACTCACTGTACAAACCTTCTCAAGAGCAACACTGAGTGTGAGAATAATTCTGATTTGTGTATTTGACTAGATAATATTAAAGAATCTGCTTAAAATATAGAAGGCAAAGGGATTAAAAATCAAGGCTTTGAAATGTTATTCTTAGCTTATACCAAAGTGTCTGAGAGAATGTTTTCTATCCAGAAGGTCTATATAAGCAGAGATGTGGTGTGAGTTAAAATGAGCATCATGGCATCATGACAATCTCTTTGTTTTGTTTAATAATATGCGATATATATTTATTTCCTTGTGTCTTCAGGAATTCTTCAATGAGAATTAGAGTTAGCCAGTGCTTTGAGCTAAAAAGAACAAAGGACAGGGTGAAGACTTGAAAGAGCGTGTTAAAGCATTTGGATCATATGCTTTCAAGAATAGCACTTAGCCAATGTATTTCACTACTTCAGATATAATTACTTGTTATTAGATGTAAACCTAGAGATAGGTGCTGTGTGTGTAAAGGGAGTTAGAAAGAATATTTTTAGAGCACTTAAAAAACAGCTTTTAAATATGTAATTACTGAAATTACAGCTTAGCTGTTTTGGTTTGGGGTTTTTTTGTTGTTCTTTAATTTAAAAAAATCCTATTAGATAAACCATAGCATAACTGCTTTCTTGTTCCACACATTTTCTGAAATAAGTCTCATTGTTTGTGCTAAAATGAGTACAAACAAGCATAGGGAAATAACAGACTTCAGATACTAAGGTATTACCTTATCTACCTTCAAGGATTAAAGATCGTGTCATATTTTGTGTTGCTATATAAAATAATAGTTCATAAAGAAAGTATTTTTTATGACAAGAAATGCAATAATGCATTTGGTTGTCCTTAGCAAATAAGGCAATGACATGCAACAGGTAATGACTTACATTTATGCACGTAGTTAACAGTACTCTTTCAGATTCTTGGAGATCATCTTATTTAAATGGAATTGTGATGTATATTGATTGATTATATACAAAAATATATCCTTTAGGGAGTAGTCGCAGACACCGATTTTAGGGAGTAGTCACAGAGACTGGTACCTGGAGATACAAAGTTCTGCTGCAGGGCAGCTCAGAGCACTCAGTTGGGGTTCCTCCTCTGGTAATAACATCCAGAATAACCTGTCTCCCAGCATTAGCAGACATAAACCTTACAGATGTGTTATCCATACTCTTCCATAACCTTTCTGAATACTCTTGGAGAGAGCACAAAGTGAGATGTGCACTCCTTGCATGAGGGTCTTGCATTAAGTCCCTGCCCAGCTCAGTAGAAATCAGAATGGCAAAAAGCTTTGCTTTTATTGAGCTAATGGACTGGAAGAGAAATCACTCTTCTGAACACCATCCCTTCCTAAGGTAAAACACACACTGGTGATGCAAAACAACAACAACAACAAAACCAAAAAAAAACCCTAAAACAAAAAACCCCAAAACTGCAGTTTTCACAGCTTTGTGTACTTCCATTCAGAGCAAGCAATGCTATGTCTCTCACATTGTCTGCGGTGTGTCTATGTAATTGCCAGAGGAAGCCAATCTTCAGAAACTGATTGGTTTACAAAATATGCGGGGACAATCCTAAATTGTTTTTCCCTTTCTTCCTTTACTTTACCTTTTCACTTTTATTTGTGGCAAAACAATATTGCTATCTTATTTAATTTCTTTTTTAAATTCTGAAATAAAGTATTCCAAAAAAAAGAAAAACATTTTAAGATGTTTAGTTAATTGGGCAATACTTTATCAGTGCCATCTAGTGTACACCAACTGCAAACCAAATAATTTTTTCTACTTAATTCACACTGTGCTACAACAAGTGAAGTTCTAAATGTTTCTCTTTGATATCAATGTCTCTTCAGCAAATATGTCCTAGCTAAACATTTTATCAAGGGGTTTCAAAATACTTTTCTGAAGAGTAGTTATTAGAAAAGGGCTTGTAAGGCTTATGTTTCATTTGAAGTTTCAGTAATAACTTTATTGTGTTCCTGAAAGCGTAGTGCAGGTAAATAGCTTTATATATTCACCTCTGATGGTATACCTTAATAATCCAAGTCATCCAGTCATTCACGCTTTGTCAGTAGGGTAAAGGGAGCTACCAAAAATGTAAGATTGGCAATCTAATGGATGAAATTGCATTAAAAGGTTTGTTTTTAAAAAGTAGACAAGATAATATAATTCCTGTCATAACAGCAGAAATGTAGGATACTTACCTTAGGTAGGGTATCAGTCCTTTTTCACATGTGAGTGACCTTTTAAGTTTTTATCCATTGATTGCTAGCACTTAAAGCTACTCTTTTCCCTCTTGGAGAAATATGATATGTTTCTTTTTGATTACTGATCTTCTCAACATGAATAACAAAAAGTAATTCAACTTGTTTATTGGGGTCAGAAGGTACAAAGAATAATTTCATAATTCTTTTGCTCAACATTATTATGTTGGCACTGACATTATGATTCCTGAAGGAGCTATGCTTTCAAATTACTCAAGCCATTGCTCTTGTTTCAGTCTTCCTCTGAGATGAAAAAGCATGGAAGAGAAGATTGAGGTTACCATTGTTTTTTTGTTGTAATATTAACTCTGAGTCCTTAAACTGTCAATTTTTCTATGAAAAGAACAAAACTTAAGATGGATGAAGGTGGAATAGAAAGGAAAAAGTGCACAGTGAAATGTCAGAATCCCTGTGCTCTGTGTTATGCAGAAGTCTCTATATGTGCAAAGGCATGGATATAATATTATCGTATTTTTTGTTGCTAACCTATGTCCATATATTTAAAAGTCCCAACAGAACTAGAAACTATTTGAACTATGTATGAGCTAGAAACAATGTATTGATTTATTTTATCTCTCTTGGAATTGAACATCCACAAATATGCACAGTTACTTATACTGCACTTAATATATGTGTATATATGTATACATGTAAATGTGTGTGTGNTATATATATATATATATATATATAGACGTGTAAATGCATATGTATATCTAGGGCTTAGAAGCTGCTGTTAGAGGAATGGTCAAGACTGATCAATATCAGGCCAGTATCAATCCTGATCGTGATATATAACAGTAATCTCTTAAGAATTTTCTACTGAATTAACTGCATATCTAGTGCCACAGATCCAATATGAGTCATCTCAGAGGCCAGGCTATGGTCCCTGAAGTTTCATTGCTGTGGAGATCACAGTGATGGGGTCAGAGTACTCTTCAACAAGGGGAGAAGAATCGGAAGTGTTTCAATGTTTTTCCTGTCTCTATGTGGATGTTTTATTCTCCTCTACCTCCTTCCTAAAGAAAACAATGTGGTCTTCCTCTTCATCAGGTGGTTTAAACCTACAACTAAGAATAACATCTTACTGGATAGTCTGAGAAGCCATATTCTTATGGCTAGATGTTTTTCTAGTTCACCTAAATAATTATTTTATGCAAAATGAAGCTTTTTTAACTGAAAAAAGTGGAAATATTCAATCACAAAGTGTGTTACAGATCTTTGGCAAGGAGGTGGGAAAACTGAATTTTGTCACTTCAGCGTGACATCAGCCTGGGCATTTTGACCACAGTCTCACTCCATACAGAATGATTGCACTGAGTATTTATTTTCTTTAATGATTTTGTATAGTTCAGTAGCTAGATGAATTCATAGCAGTGAGCCTCAAAGATATGTGGAGGGTAACTATTTCCATAGAAAGTGGATGTTGTCGGTGTGGTTACAATAGTGACGGAAGATTACTGAATCTAAGTTTACCACAGACAAAATTGGTATCAGGAATTAAGCTGAAAACAGAACTGTCCCTAGACTACTTCTTACCAAACCTTACTTTTATTAAACTTGTTGGGCCCATTTGACCTGAATTTTCAAATAGAGTTTAAGAGGAGCTGAAAATGCATATTCGGGGGTGTGTTAATTGTCTATCTACTGAGAAAGAAAATGTTAGCTTTTTTTCCCTAAATATACAGCATTCTTATAAAAAAAATTATAAACTAAAATTGCTTACCAAAAACCTATGTACATTTAGGAGTCTCTACTAATCAAAATGATTACTTTATTGAAATTTTTATTTTCCTTAGAGTGGCAGTTAAAGCAAATTCCATTGTGCATGTAAAATGGAATTCAAACTCATTTGGTTGAAAGTCCAAACCCAATAAAATTAAACAAAACTAGCTTAATGAGTTATTAAAGTTTCTGAAAAAAACCCCAAACAGCTAGGCCACTGAACTAAGTAGTAAATGAGGTAATATCGGAAAACATTTTCTGATATTATTTATATACTTCAATTAAAAGTTTTTTTACTAGGGTATTTTGTGGTGCTATTGATTGCAGAAGGAATTTTTAGAAGTAATTCAATCTAGTTTTTCTCTGATACACAGCCTTAATTTTGCTTGCAGCTAATGGAAAAGTTTATATAGAGCCAACTTCCTGTGGAAGAACATTTAATTCTGAAAGGTTCTGGAAGGAAAAGTGTCAATGAGTCCTATGCAGCATATTGTCACAAAAACAATCAGGTGGTAGCAGGGATAATGTTTAAAATACATTCTGTAAGTACCAGAATTTGATGATATCTTTTCCTGTATTTGTCAAGTATTGTCTTACCATTTTTGATTTCTTTAAGTATTATAGTGAATAGAATTATGAGATTAGACTTGCCAAAAGGTTTTGCATGTGCTTCAAAATTTTGAAGTGCAGTTGTGACAAAAACTGCTTGTTTTACAGTTACTATTTCTCTACTTCGTTTTTTAGGGGGAATTAGCTTTATTTTTCCTTTTCTTGTCTCTCCTTGATGACTACATCTGAGTTATGTCCCTGTGTTGGTTTGAAAACAAACCAGTGGGAGATCACAAGTCAGGATCTAAATTAATGGGAAAATAAAATTAGAAACAAGTGAAATAATATAAGGAGAAGCACTGACAAAGTCAGATACAACCTGACACCCTGTTAGAGTGGTGGTAGCAGTCCAGATGAAGTAGCTCAGTTGGAGTGATGATCCTACGGAAGGTCTCCAGATGAAAGTCCAGTGGTAGCTTTGTCCGCTGGTAATTCAGTAGACAGGGCTAAATTAGGCAGTTCTGAGGGCAAGTTATATCCAGGTGGGAATGCTTGGCTCCTCCCTCCTGGGTGGAGCATCTCACAGTAGGATGAGATAAGTCCATGAGTCATGTGGGGGTTTCTTGATGGCCCATTGTCTGTTATCAAGGGTGGGTCATTAGCAGGCGATAACAGCTAATGGCCCACAGCTGGTGGTAATAGAATACTTGAATACATCTATATTTTAACCTAGGACAGTCCCCATCTTACTACCTTCACTATTTCCCAAAATGATAATATGTTTGGCCAAAGAATAACTTCATAATGGAGGAGAAAGGAAAACAAAACCCGCTTGAGCTAATGGAAATATTTTGATTTGATTTTGGGTTTGGTTTCATTGTGTTATTTTAATATTTTTGGCCATTATCCTATCTAAGTTTTAAAATGCTTGTTTCCAGTATGGCTGTTTTATAAAGAGTACAGGTGTCCTTCAGACTTAAAACAGTATATTCTATCATGGTGGCATACTATTTGTGATGCAATTTCATAAATATCATAATAGTCATTCACTCTCTCAAAAGGAGGACTGATAAAAGGTAACTAGAATAGCTACAGAACTTCTTAAACTTCTTTCTTTTTCTCTCACCTGGAAGTGTGATTACAATGTAAACCAGGTAAAAGTTTTTGAAGCTTCAGCAATGATGAATTCTTACTTCTCACTATTATTATCTTCTGACACCTTTTCTGACACTTGGAATATTTTCTCTATAAAACGAAAATGGACTGATGGGGGGGAAAGAAGCAGTGTGCAGTCTTCACAGCTGGTGCAATGTAGCATTATGCCTTGTTGTCATCTGCCCACACTTAATTAATAAGCATCTGGTTCATTCTTGTATTTACACAAGACACAAAATAAAATGCATAAATTTGATTTTTTTTATCTGTGACAAGATGCTTCCTCTCTCACTTCAAAAATTATTACTGTGAATATTAAAAAAAACCGCATTGAAATGTAGAGTTCTGTTCAAGAAATAAAATACATGGTTACATGGTATAAATATGCAAACAGATCAGCTGTGTTAACAGAAAGTTCTACTGTTATTGAAGGTATTCTATGATATTCTAGCAGATCAAAAACCAAAAATGTGCAGATATCTGAATAACTACTTTAACATAATTGTGACATTTTACAAGTAAGTTTATTTCTCTTCAGAAACACAGAAGATATGTGCATATTTTGATTTCTGGTCAGTGAGGAGCATGAAATCTGACACAACAGATTTATATTTAAGCCAATGGCTAGTAACTTGTTCTATTTGTGCATTTATCTTCTCAGTAGGTTGGTGGATACAAGCAAAGAATATTAATAATATAACATTTATCTAGGAAAATGGTAAGTTACCACTCCTTCACGCTGGTGGCTACACAGATACATTTGATAGCCTCTATTTCTTATCATTTTGTTAAAGTTTTATTGGAAGAATGCCTGTTCCATATTGCATAGCTTTCGTGCACATGTGTATGGTACTTTCCAGCAAAATTTCAGTCTTGATATCTCTGTATCATTAATTTAAATTTATAACTGTTGCAAGAATCATGGTGTTCAGTAACAAAAGTATTTTATTGTGTTTTCATGGTTTCCCCCAGAAGGAAATGACAGAATTTGTCATATAAAGAATTCTCTAGTAACTGAGTTGTTTATCACCCCAGCATTA